>OX382332.1:17291011-17594958 GCA_947507615.1 Hemithea aestivaria | reverse complement strand
GGGGCCGGAGCCAAGTGCTAAATAAACTATGTTAAATTTAAAAATTTCCTAACTATTCTACATGTATTTGAAATGACTGCTTTTTGTAGTTGTTTGTAGGTGTGTGAGTTCAAGTTTAGTTATTATTATTATTCCTTTCCACTATCCCGCAAGATCCTACGGCAATGTGGCATCAACTTATGTGGAAAAATAAGTGGAAACATCCAAATGTTCTCATCTCCGTGCTTCACGTGAACCGCTCCGTCACGGCGTGACGTGTTTGACAGGTGACGTGTTTACACGGTTTTTATAACCACAGCCTTAAACAGCCTCCCCTCGCGATAATGTGAGCGGTGAAAAATGGACGGAGGTTAATAAGTTTGTATGGCAAAATTGGTAGGGTTGAGAGATTTGTGTAAGGTATTTTTTTATTTATGTTTTGAGGCTATAGTATCATTGTAGTCAGTATATCTATACATAATTACAAAAAACTTGATATGGCTACTTGTTACGACTATGTACACTGAAAAAAAAAGTGATTGGTTTAAACAAGATGTTGTTTCCATATGAGCCTACAAAAATCATTATTGCTGCAACTAAGACAAAATTGTTGATTTTCTCTTAGTTTTGTTAGTTAAGTACTGTACCACCGTTATAAAGAGTAGTTTTTTAGTTTGATTACTGTCTTGTTCAGTGCATATAGTTATAGTCTTTTTATTATGATGCATTATTAGATTATCAATTAATATAGGTTGTTTTTCCAACCATATTTAGCTTGCTATTGCAACTAAGCCATCTCTTTTATAACTAACATGATAAACGTTATTCTTAGTTGCAGCAATAATGATTTTTGTAGGCTCATATGGAAACAACATCTTGTTTAAACCAATCACTTTTTTTTTCAGTGTACTAGTACTTGCAGCTACTAGAAACTGCTGGATTTTCGAGGTGAGATAGGCATTACGTGATACGTGTTTGAGTTACTTGAGCATAACAATTGAGAAAACCGTGATTTTATGTCATTTTAGTCTGAGAAAGTACACTGAAGAACTGCGAAAACATTATATTAAATTATATCTTTACAATGTGCTATTAAGAGCTCTGTGTAGCGCAGGACTTCATTTCTATTAAATACCCACAGTAACACGGTAGAGAGTATCTAGTAAATATAAAAAAGGAAAGAGTGACTGACAGATTTACTGATCTATCAACGTACAGCCCAAACCGCTGGACGAATTGAGTTGAAATTTGGCATACAGATAGGTTTTATGACATAGACCTCCGCTAAGAAAAGATTTAGCCACGCAAGCAAAGTCGCTAGCATAAGCTAGTAATAAATATAGTTTTACAAAACTCTGTTGCAAAACGAAATTGCTCCATCCTATTTCAATACACAAATAAATCCCAAAACCTCAAAAACACTAAATGAAAGCCTGATGACGTAGGTCACTTGAATGCCAACACACTGGATCCAATTGCAAACGATCACGTTAACACTCAACCCATTAAAGCTGGAAAAACACCATTGATCGTCACAGGATTGAACCCGGCATGGGAAAAGTAGTGAAAAGAAGAGTTGTGAAGCGTAACAAAGTATGGCACGTTCATGTCACGTGACAATAGCACTAGTTTTCTGTATCTTTTTATTTGATTTGTGTGCAATAAATTGGTTACTCATTTCAAAAGTAGGTAAGAAGAATTTTATTTTATTAAAAAATATGAAAATTATGTAGACTACATATTCCTGATAAAATGCTTCTGAAATAAATGTAGTACATTGTAAGAAATAGAGAAGTAATATACTAATACTGCGGCAATATCGCTTAACATCAGGTGAGAGTCGAGCACTCTACTTTATCCATTTGCATTAAAAATATTTTAGTAATCAGTCAAAAGTCGTGTGAAAACGTGTGCAGTCGTTTGAAGAAAAAGCCAATAAAAAAATTATATAAAATTTTTTTTTTGGTCTGTGGTTATTATTTTTAGTACTTAATCCTTTCCCAATTTTGTTTTTGAAAAAAAAATAAAGTTCATTTAAAAGCAAAGGTTACGATTGTCAACTCCCTTTTTGTATACTTTATACCCCGTGCAAATGACAAATACGCCTGAAACTGGCCAGCGAGGTGCAAACTGGTGGAAAATGGAGGCTTCCCCGCGATTTATTGCACCCTTTATTGATGCTTTGATTGATTCCTATGAAAGGGTGTTGTGAGCTCACGACTCTTTCATTTGCACTTCTTTGTTAATTTTTATTTTGAAATAATTTGGATAATCGACTAGCCCCCGTATTTTTGTCGAGTTTCGTCGTGAATGTAGAGCCGTAACGCCTTTTCGTGAGTCGAAAAAAGTATTTTTGGAAGCGATGATTTTTTTTATACAAAGAAGTAAAAAAACGAGCAAAACGTTCTCCTGATCATAAGAGATAACCCTACCAATAATACAGTGCTACTCAGGTTTTCATAATGATGTAAATTCAAGAGTGATCAGCCCATTAATTCATTAGCTACAGTGCCCTCCTACCATAGCACAGTAATGTTTTCACATTAGTGCTCAGGCGGTAGAATAACTGGCACTGCTGGGCTTCCCACCTAGTCGACCTCCTGCAAAGGAAATCTACCCCCGGTGCAAACAAAGTGCGTAATTTCGTTGTAATTATACAACGAAATTACGCACTTTGTGTCAAATTTTAGCCTGTAACGACTATAGGTAAAATTAAAAAAAAAAAAAACTAATATCGCCTCCTGTCTAGGTAAAAGCCTTTAAAGACTCCACACCCCGCAACACCCGATATCTTCAGGAAATCAGTCCTTACTGGGAAGTCCCATCAAAAGTCCCGTATTCCCGTGGCATTCTTTTGTATCGCGTACAGTTGCAAAACAAAAAAAAGTTAATTACCATTAGCAGAAAATTAATATTAATTAATTTACAAACCACGACTGCCACTTTGGACTGTACAGGCAACGAATTACAATATTATTTATTTTGGTAGCAAATGCCTTTATTGAGAAAAACAAACTAACAATACTACAGCTACTACAGCAGTTGAGAACACTTTTACATACCATGTGGTAAATTATACCCAAAAGCGCCAAAACGGGGAAGATTAAGTTTCAGTTTTAAAATACCTGCTATTTATATGTAGATTTTTTTTAAATACCCGACAGCGCCACCTGCCAAGAAAAGCCCCTAAACCCTCCACACCTCTCAACCTCCGATATCCTCTGGAAATCAGTCCTCTCTCGGAAGTCCCATCAAAGGTCTCGTATTCTCGTGGCATCGTTTATATCGCGTACAGTTGCAGAACGGTATTTGTGAGTGATTGCGGCCGCTCGGGCCGAGACATCCATTCACCTGTCCGGACGGATCTGCGTTCTACTGGATCCTTATAGAGCTGATATAATGAATTAATAACTATTAAAATATTTAAACTAACTTTAAGCTCGATTTTAATCAGCAAGCAATATCTTAAGAGCGCTTATGCTGCGAGACGCTCTGTCGCTCGCACTATTTGACATAATATTATGTCAAATAATGCGAGCGGAGATTTAGAAGTTGGAAGATACAAACAAGATGATATTTTTTGTTTTTTTTTTTTAAATTGCTCCCCATGCCATTTTTTAATATCTATATCAAAGTTTTCACACTTTTAAAATGTGTGCAATAATATTGTGCAGAGTTTCTTTTGAGGAATCTTCAAAAAGTTAATTCTATGAATTTTAATTTCGAAAAAATGTATCAAATTGTGGGAGCGAGAGAGCGTCCCGCGGCATAAGCGTAGAGGCATGTATCGTGAGGAGTTCTGGCGCGACCGGTTTCAATAATTAACTTTTTTAAAGATTTATTTGGATTTCTTTTCTTTTTAACTCTACAAGGATAATATTAATATAATTTAATGTACAAGTGGCGGTTCAGTGCATTTGTTTACAATATCTAAATTATTATAATAAATTGGTGTTACCATCTCCATAGAGTTCTACAGAGCATCCGCCCAAACAAAAGCATTTATCGCGATAACTCCGGGCGAGAGGGCGATTGAAAAACGAAAAGGAAGTGTCTAAAGGTTTTTAAAAAAGAGAAATGGTTGTGAATAGCTTTTAAAGGTGGTGCAAGACAAATGATGGCGTCCACACGGATACCCTGAATGATGGTGCTGGAAATGTTTCATAGCTACTGTTTCATATAATTTACGTTAAACCTTTGAAGGTTTAAACGTTAATTATATTGATAATACTGATGCAAAAATGTAATAGTGCGCTGTTTATATGGCCTAAACTAAACTTTTTTTTATTTGCGTAGTTCTGTGTTTTTAATATTATGTGTACGATCGATTTTTAAAATAAAACATATTTTTTATTCTTTATAGTCTTTTAATCCATTTCATCGGATCGTTTAAAGTAAAAACTAATACATTGGAAAGTGACCCATTGACATACGAAAAACATAAGAAACACCTTTTAACTATACTGTTCTATGACTCTAAGACTAAGAACATTTCTTGGAGGTGCTTTTCGAAGGGACGGTAAAGTCTTATAGAACTAAATTATAATTTTTCAAATTGAGCAAAAGTGCCTGTTTCAATAAATGAATTTTGAAAAAGAGTTTATTTATTTTTATAGTAATAGTCACCATAGTGCGAAACGCAATAGGCCCACCGATTTTCAAGGAAATTCAAACTGTAAACTACAGTGAAACTAACAGTCAAAATTTCCAACGGTAGTTATCTTTAGTAAACTGTAACAGGTAGTAGCTGAAACTAGTGAAGTTCCCCTCATAGCCCCATAAATCAGGAGGTCACGGAGATAATAGTTTAGTTCAGGTGCTCGGTTCAGTTGACTACGTTAACTCGATATGCGATAGCTATTTCATCTTGCTATTTGACGAAAATTGTAGGAGAAAATTGTTGATTGAGTTTTACTAGGATCTTACTGGTGAAATCACTGGGCTAAAAAGTCTTTACAACTTATGACTGTTGAGTAAGAAACGTTGGTGCAGTTCACCTAAAATTTTTAATCCTTGTGAAATCATGGGTGGCGTTGTACTTTTTAATGTGAACGATATCTCTTGTCATCTGGAGAGATTCTTGCTCTTCTTACTTTTTTGCATAATAAGCTACTATTAATTTTTTTTTCGTTCAATATAACGCTGAAATTTCAGTAAGTTTATAAACTAACCATACCGAGCAAATAATTTACAATCTTCCGATCTTTTATCGCCCAAAATTGTAACCTATCCTCTGATTGGTTGACGTTGCATATGACAGTTGGTCTCATTACGTGATGACGAATTTTTCATTTCAAGTCTTATTATTTTAATCACTAACCATTAAAGATTTACCCAAGAATTATTAATTAAGATAACAGACACACCGCAAACACGAATCTCATAACAAAAAATACGTCCAACATTTCTGATTCAAACTTTTTAAATCACACAGAGTGACCGCCACTTGAGAGATTTCCATCCGTAACTCAAAACTTTAACAATATCCAGAAGACCGTCACATTTCAAGTAAATTCAATGAAACACCTACGATCGGTTGGTCCCAAATTGAAACCGTTGAAGCGGAGACGGAAAACGAAAACTTTAGAATTTTCATTAGCTTTAAACTTTATTTTGGCTTCCCTCGCCAAGAAACTTGCCGCGGTGGGTGAGACGCTTACATTACTCATTGGGATTAAGTTTGCTATCATTCTATTAAATTGAACATTGATGTTTTTGCTTTTTTTGCTTGTTCTACTCATTAAGGTGCTTTGCAAACGACCGGTATAGAGTATTATAAAATAGAAAAAAAAAATTGACGATCCATTGTTGCCTATTGAAGCATTTTGAGTTTGAGTTTGAAAGCACATGTTGGTTTAAAGCGACTTCAAAAAGGTAGTCATCATTTATATAAAAAAAATAGATATTATGTATGTATGAGGGAGGGGCATATGCCGCTGTATAAATAAATAAATAAATAAAGTGTTTTCAGTTTGATATATTTAAAAAAATGGCATAATTATATAAATTAATTCTATGAATTTATATATTAAAATTTGTGAAATAGTTCGAGCGAGAAAGCGTCACTCGATATATTCGCTCTTAAACAGCGATGCGCACCCAGATGTGCTATAGAAAAACTTTAATGTAATTTAAAGTCACCTGAAGAAAATTCAAAGTTATTTTAAAGTCCCCCGCACACTACCCATAAACCTCGTCACTAATTACAATAATACAAAAAGGGACGTCGCACACAGAATACACGCACAGCCACAAATAGTAGCACATAAATATCAACACATTTTGTGCGGACCGCGCGTGAGGTGAATCCAATCATTTTTAGGGTCCCGTACCCATAGGATAAAAACGAAACCCTATTACTGAGACATCGCTGACCGTCCGTCTGTCTGTTGAAATCTCATGAAATTTTCAAAGTAGATCTTTTTCTGTTGTCCCTGCAACAACAAATACCTACTAAAACGGATAAAAATAAAAATAAAGGGAGACTCCATACAACAAACATGTGAAACTAAACAAAAAGCTATGAATAATATAAATCATAATATAGTGTTTAATGTCGTATAGAGAATAATACGGAACCCTTCGTGCGGATCCGAGTCTGACTCGCACTTGGCTAATTTTTATTTCTTATTCCCTCCATTGATTGGACGGACGATGCTATTTTTTCGTTTATCTCCAAACAAAGGCAGGTGAAGCTAAACGGAGGGTGGAATAAAAGGTATTGTCGATATGTCGAGTGGTTATTGCCGTTTTGACCGTTGTGCCAGGTTTTGATTGGAGTTCTGGGACTTTACGCTGTCTGTTTTTAGATTTCAATGAATTTATTATTGACACGATAAAGCCTCCACAAATATTTAAATAATGGCAAAGATAAATGTATCATTACGGTTATGTTTGTTACCTCTGCACGCCCAAAGGGCTGAACCGATTGTGCTGAAATTTAAAACAAAGGTAACTTAGACACTAGAATATCATATAGACTGTTTTTCAACAGGCGTAAGTCCTCAACTTATTTAGTTTTTTTTATTGAAAAATCTTCTTAAGAGCGTATATATCGAGTGACGCTCTCTCGCTCGCACTATTTGACAAATTTTGAAATATAAATTCATAGAATTAATTTATTTAAAATTCCTTAAGAACACCATAATATCCTCCATAATATTATTGCACACATTTTAAAAATGTTTCCAGTTTGATATATTTAAAAATGGCATGAAAGGAATTTTTAATGTTAGATTTCTAAGAATATAATAAAGAAAGTTTTCTAAAATGTGTACAAACTAAATACACAGTTAAAATTATTTTACAATAAGTATATTATCGTATTTTAATTATTTAAAATGTTAATAATACGTTCGTAAAATATAATGAGACGACATCGCACGTTAAATAATAAACCGGAATAAGTCAAAAATTCACTTTTTTGGGAAATCGCAGTCAAAGTTTTGGGTCTCTACCTTGTTGATAACTTTATGATATTTTTCATGAGTGTATGGTGTTATGTTTATTTTCTTCTTCTTAAATTGTAAACAGATATATAGAGGACATAATTTTCGTAATAAATAAATTATATTATTAAAATCAAATGAGTAATGAAGCTTTGTTTTCAAAGTTTTGACTTAATGTCGGTTTTGTAAAAAAAATTGAAATCAATCATAATTTTTTTTGCAAACTAATATTGAATCATTCAGTTTAGTATTATATAATAAAATAATTTTATTAGATTTATAATATTTATTACACTTTAATAGTGAAACATAAATAAAAATACAGAAATTCCTTTATAATGATAATAAAAAATAACTATTTATATAAAGTTTTATAATAGGTAACTGCTTTCTTTACCTAATTATGTACGTCTGAGTAATTATACTAAAAAATAACAATCAGTTGTAATAGCAACTTATTATAACTTAGTAACCAAAAATTCTATAGTCATCACAAAATGCTGTCGAGATCGCTTTACGTAATTCTTGTGAAAACGCTGATCCTATTGAGCAAAAATTTAATACAGAGGTAGATTAAAGCTTACGTCACACTGAGCGAACAAAGCGAACGCGAACCGGGACGGAATTTTTGTAATGTTCTAGTTTGTACGTGACCCGTCACACATAAAGCGGACGCGAACCGGCGCGGACCGGCCTGCCGCGCCGGGCAGATCGCGTTGATGACAAATGACAACTTGTTCGCGTTCGCTTTGTTCGCTCAGTGTGATGTAAGCTTGAATCTCGAGAAAGGACATGGGATAGTTTTCATTCCAGAAATCTACCTTTAAAGGGGTGAAATGAGGATCAAAGTTTGTGTGGGAAATTAGTAACTACTGTTCCTATTTAGCTGAAATTTGGTATAAATATAGCTGAGTTTCGCGAAAGGGTATAATGAGATAGAATATCTCAGAAAACAGCCTTTAAGCCTCCCCCTTATTGTATGGAAGACTAATAACTGCTTGGCTACTATTTGGGCACAGAATTTCCCGGGATATATTTTTTAGTTTTTTTATTTATGTAGTGCGGCTATGATATCACTGCGGCCATGATTGGCCTATTGTGATCGCCGCTTATTATGGTGAGAATGACCTCTAGGCGCGGCGCTAGAGTTCACCACAGACCATAGCAGTTTCTAGAAACTGCAGGATTTTCGTAAGGGTCATCTCTCTAAGCTCATTCGGACTGAGCAGGTGCTGTCCCAAAATAGAGTTTCGTTTACGCATCAGTGCTCCACACTCCCCAAGCAGATGAAGAGGCGTTTCATCTGCCTCATTGCAGAATCTGCAGGTTTGAGTGTCGCATAGCCCTAGTTTGGACTTTTGTACTTTGGACATATGCATGTTAAGGCGACAGTCTCCAGTCAGGGCTCTGGTTACGATACGTAGATTCCCCTACTTAGCGCTATGATTTGGTTGTTGAACCTGGTATCATAGGCTTTTATGAGTAGCTTTGAGTGCCTCATGCCCTGAGAGTCTTTCCACAGTTTGATTGACTCCTCAAAGCATAAGTTTACTAAGGTTTTCTGCGCTCAGCTTTTAGGTATGCCACAAAAAGACTCAAAGCCGAATTGAGTGCCTTCTGCCCCAGCGCATCTGAGCTCATCGGCACGTTCATTGCCGTTGATTCCCGCGTGCCCTGGGACCCATCTGAGGACAACATTGTTCCTTGAGCCTAAATCATTCAGTTGCAGCATATAGTCCTCGACTAGCCCGGACGTAAAAACTTGCGAATCCAACGCTAGGAGGGCATCCTGGCTATCAGAGTTAATGTAAATGGTTTGGTTGCTGTAATGCTTCTGCAGGTTGATGTGCGCGCATTCAAGAATGGCGAAAATCTCTGCCTGGAAAATGGAGGCGAACCTTCCCAGATTTACGCTTTTTCTACACCTGGGTCGCTCTCCATACACTCCACAGCCTACATTACCTCCCATTTTAGAGCCATCCGTGAACCAGCTCCGGCTCCCGGTTTTTCCCGGGATAGGACATAAAACTATGTCCTACATAAAACAGTTCTGGTTCCAGAAACCAGTATTTAAAGGGTGCGAAATTTATGCAAGAAATCCGGTAACCGTTTAACTATTTTTTATGTAATTTGAGTTTGAGGTGGAGAGAGGATAGTTTTATTCCTGAAATCAACCCTTAAAGGGGATAAAAAGGGGTGGGAGTTTGTAAAGACAATCAATAACGGCTGAAATCTGATACAGAGATTATAATTTGATCCCGGAAAATGACAGAATAGTGTAAATTTCTAGGAATTTCAATATACTGTATGGTGGTGATGGTGGTGTTACCTTGATTTCCTGCATGGCGAGCTGGAAGCCTTATCTCCCTGTACGTTGTGCTGGATTTTATCTTCAGTTTCATTTAAAAATCTCTTAAATAATTAATATACAACATTAAATAAAAATTAAAGCCCTCAATAATTAATTTTGAGAACATTACGAGAAAATTAGGTCTATAACTACGTAAACACGACTTTATTTACTTACTTTTATTTCGACTGGCTTACAATTATCCGTATCAGTACATCAGCATTACCTTTTGCTCATCTTAAAAAGTTTAAGGCACTCATCATCATCATCATCATCTCAGCCGTAAGACGTCCACTGCTGAACATAGGCCTCCCCTTTGGACTTCCATATGTACCGGTTGGAAGCGACCTGCATCCAGCGTCTTTCGGCGACCTTTATAAGGTCGTCTGTCCACCTTGTGGGTGGACGTCCTACGCTGCGTTTGCTAGTCCGTGGTCTCCACTCGAGCAGTTTTCGACCCCATCGGCCATCCGCTCTCCGCGCTATGTGGCCTGCCCATTGCCACTTCAGCTTGCTAATCCGCTGGGCTATGTCGGTGACTTTAGTTCGCCTACGGATCTCTTCATTTCTGATTCGATCACGTAGAGAAACCCCGAGCATAGCCCTTTCCATAGCTCGCTGTGCGACTTTGAGCTTCGAGATGAGGCCAATAGTGAAGGACCACGTTTCGGTGCCGTAAGTCATCACCGGTAACACACATTAAGGCACTACTGCTTCCTATTTGCAGACGTCATCTTGGATTAAAACTATGGAACTAGAAATTAATACAATACTATTTTATTAGAAACATAATTAAATTGACTTGAAATTTTGTAATAAACTGTATCAATTGCTAGAGCACTTTTAGACTTAAAGAGAATTTAAAACGTAAACTGAAATAAACGCAAATACGATTCATTTATACCAACAGTTTCAGTATTAAAGTGATGTAAAATTAATTGCTTTTCGAAGAAAACAGATAATTTAATACTAAAACGCACTAATACGCAATCTATCTTGTCTATACAATTACAAATTAATAATAAACTGCAACAAGTCTTAATAGGTCATGCTGCATTTTCTACTAAAGTGAAATAAAACCAAAACATGCTAGTTTAGAAATAAATAAACATTTTAAGTCTCACCTGCGTTAGAAAATAAACCGAATTATTTTACATTACGCCAATGTAGTAGAAAAACAACGACACTTATTTCAAATCGCGGTCGTTACAAAACTGAATCGCACGAATGAATTTTCGCGCGCTTTTGTAGAAAAGAGAGGGGTGGTCTAAAAACCAGCCATTTTGGTTTATTTTGCTTGGTGTGAAAGTGCCTACTGATTCTTTAATCGGATTTAGTGCGTTTTATTAACAAAAGTGGGAATCCTGATTTTTTGAGTTATTCCGGTTTATTATTGAACGTGCGACATCATCTAGTCACTGTCCCACAAATATATCAATAAAATATTATTCCTATTTATTTAAATCAACGTACACTTTTCCTCGCCCGCACTGTAATCTGCATAATAAACTTAGTCCCCTGTAAGTAGTAAGTCAGGTGTTCGTGCGCAGACTAGGCGACGCGTCGGTGCGCTATATTACTTGCACTGCAGTTTAGTGCATTATAAGATGCTACGTGGCACTCGCGGGGAGTATCTTTTAACTTTGTTTATTAGATTTTTTACTTGATGGTTAAGGAATTCTACTATTATGTTGCTCTAAAAACGTGCTAAACCTGAGCCTTTTTATAGGCGTCCACGAAAACTCAAAATTCCGACGCGCCAAGATTTTTGATCTTTTAATTTAGGTTATGGGTGACACTTATCGGAGTCTGTTTGTTAGTCTACAGAAAATGGACTCAATAACAGGCTCCATCATATTTTATTATTATGCCAGGACTATTTTATTATTATTATTTTTCGCTGGATTTGGGCCACTATATGCAAAAAACCTTTCTTTTCAATCGTGGGCTATGGCGGTCCAGTGTGCCTACAGCTACGGCAGAAAGAATTCGTCCCGCCATCTCCGTTGGGGCCTACCGCGACGCGACGTCTGACTCTCTGTGGTTGTTCTATATCTAAGTAAAGAGCATAACAGTATTACTAAAAAATTATTAATACTTCGACAGAAATAGTCCAAAAGTACACACACTATACCCGTCCGCCCGCAGTATTATAAGAAGTTAGGTCAATGACCCAGTAATTGACCAGCTCACCTCTAGCTGTATTATTTTTTTATCTCTACTCATCAATGAACTATCGATAAACTCTCGTTTCCATTTCTCGACAATAACTCGCAGATATTTTATGAGTATTGAACGCACAGAGAAAACTGCTAGACTGAGCTTGCGGAAAACATGATGAAGCACATGTAGTTATCCCTTTATTCACACACACTACACATTCGCTCATAACACGCCGGCATACAGACACAACAAAAAAGTAAAGATACTTATTATAAACTTAATAATATTATTCTGGGAGTTAGAATTTTTTTCGGTACTTTCTAACGGGCGTTAGTCATAATATAATATAATTATTTTGTAAAAATTGGCCGTTACGAATGGATTGAAGTTAAAAAGCTCTACCTTGTGAAATACACCTGTTTAAAAATAACCAAATTAACACGTGAAAGAGTTTAAAAAAGGAATTGTTTGAAATAAAATTCAGGTTTGGGTTTGGTACACTATACAAGTGGGCTTACTAAAGTGCCTCTTTTTATGTGATAGCTCAGTCCAATAGTTTTATTTTCCTATGGTGTCGAGTAATAAAATGGGATTAGAGGTTCAATAAGTGGTGGTGATAATATCTGCGGAACACCTGCACCGTTTACGACGGTACCCTTCACTCGATTCACTGGATGAAGTTATCCAATAGTTTTTATATGAAAATTCAGTTGGAAAATGGAAATGCAATGAAATTAGTAAAAATTTATCACGTGAATATTTTTTTCTAAAATAAAATTACTAAAACAGATATAACGGCAACATCTAGTAATAAGTTACTACTGTACATTTTATGATTTGCAATAATGTATTATTCTATTGTATTCTATTCTATAGGGGTGAGGGTTTAACCTTACTGTAATGTGGTCAAACGTAGGCCTATATCGTATAAAAAAAAAATAGGTAGGTACTACTAAAGTAGTAAAAAATAAAAAATCTTTGAACACGATCTCGCGTGATGTAAAGCGACGAAGCGGTCGTAGATGGTAGCAGACTGAACTTAGAAGTCGGGATAAAATAACTCGATTAAAAAAAAGTTATATTTTTGAAATCTTCAACTAAGAAAACGAGCCCGTGGAACTGCAAAAGTATAATGTTAATTAAACATTAATAAATATTCATTGTTAAAGTTTTATTAACTGTATGTAGGTCGTAGGTGATATTTTTAAAACAAGTTATAATATAAAAAAAAATGTATAAACTCTACATTGTTTACCTGCTAGGGAAGTGGCCAAATCGGAAACAAATCGCACGGTTCATATAAGTTTGTAAGGGCAATTGCACACTGGAAAATAATAAAAGCATATTTTTATTTTGTTGCATATATTTTTAAAAGGGTAAATACACCGTATGTATCACTTTGTATTTATTTTAGGCATTCTTAAGATGGACATTAATATTTAATTAAATCTTTATTATGAGAAACCTACGTACCAATTGACAGCCTAATCATTCTAACTATTAAGACGTGAAAGACTAACAAACACCTATACATTAAGACAAATATATTGTATATCATCCGGACATCCATTCATCCAGACTACATCTTTATAACCAGATATTCACACATCCAGACATTCACACATCCAGACACCTACACATCCTGACAGTCACATATCCCTATAACCATCCACACAAACTCTGGTCTACAGTGCAAACTACCATTATTGTAAAAACCCAGGTCTCGTCTGTAAAATGTATAGAGGAGGCATTTGTGTCGAATCTGGACCAAACTATATAAAATATGGTGAGTGGCGAGGTATTGGAAGGCGGCATCCATACATCCAGACACCTAGACATTCTCTTACATCCTGACATCAATACATCCAGAGAAATATACAACTTTACATACAGACATTCACATATCCCGTTTTCTAGATATCCATACTATCTTGACATCCAAACTTCTATATACATACATCCATACATCCGGACACCAATACATCCTGACAAAAATACATCCATACGTCCATACATCCATACAAATATCCCGTTTATATTATTAGGATGTTTCCCAGTGTAAACTACCATTATTGTAAAAACCCAGCTCACGTTCGCAGGGTGAAGGTGGGAGCTCCAATAAAAATGTATAGCGGAGGGATTTGTGTCGAATGTGGACCACAAACTATATAAAATATGGTGAGTGGCGAGGTATTGGCAGGCGGCTCGCGTCGACAATTAGCGACTAGTTGGCGGTCTGTGGTGCGTTGTGCCACTGGATCTATTTAATAAAAACACAAATATATTATTAATATAACTTTATAAATTTTCAATTTTATATATATTAGGTTTCAAAGCATACAGGCATATTACTCGCTAGCCGCCCAGTGGTTTTACCCACTGATAAATAAAAAATCAAATTTCTGGGTCTAAAGAGTGTGTGTGTGTGTATATTTATTGCCTTATTACGCGCGTTGTTTGTTGTAAGAGTGGAATTAACACTAAATATTAATCAATTAATCGGAAGACGCTGGATGCAGGTCGCTTCCAACCGGTACATATGGAAGTCTAAAGGGGAGGCCTATGTTCAGCAGTGGACGTCTTACGGCTGAGATGATGATGATGATGATGATTAATCAATAGCTAATAATTACCTTGTAATAAACGAATAAATCGATTGAGCTGAAATCAGGTATTTTCATGTGGGCTTAGATCCTAGGAAAATACTAAAACTACTTTTTAACCCCCGACGCAAAAACGACGGGGTGTTATAAGTTTGACGTGTCTGTCTGTCTGTCTGTCTGTCTGTGTGTGTGTGTGTGTGTATGTGTCTGTCTGTGGCATCGTAGCTCCCAAACGGATGAACGGATTTTGATTTAGTTTTTTTTGTTTGAAAGTAGAATTAGTCGAGAGTGTTCTTAGCCATGTTTGGTGGAAATCGATCCAAGATGGCCGCCGCTACAAAATGGCGGATTACTTTTTTCTTCCACGACCCCATCGATATGGGTATCAAATGAAAGGGCTTAACGAGTAGAATACAGCCCACTATATAAAATTTAAAATCCAAGATGGCCGCCATCAAAAAAATTTGAATTACGTATTGCGTTGGGGGTTTTTTAAATTTTTAATTTAATTCACTTGTTAGCAGATAAAACCGCCTGTTGTAAGTATTATTTATATCACACATTTAATTAATTAATTTAGACTATCGGCGCCCCTTACAAAAATCCCCACGCCATTAAGATTCCTGTTTCACTGTAGCTTTACCTTTAGACACGACATGTACAATGTACACATGTAATCCCCGAGGAGGGACGTCAGATTAACTTTTAACCTTTTTGTTCATTAACTGAGAATTATCTTGCGTGAGTGGCCGGCAGGTGAAGCCGGGCCAATTTGGGAGCTTAAAGGGCGATGTTAACCTGGTATGCTGGACTAGAGGTATGTCCATTTACTTTAAAATTGGCGCAATTTTTTAAACTTTTTATTATGATGCCATGTGCGTCCAGTGAATTTTACCCCATGAAAAGTAACCTATGTTTTTATTCCATGATTTAATTAAATCCCTACTCATTATTTTCTCAGTTATTTATGATACCTAAGCTCGCAACGATGTCCCAACCGTTCTTATCGGAGTCTACGCTACGTGCGGACTGTATGTTGATACATCAGTCAGTCAGTCAATCAGTCATTCTTTTCTGTTACAAATTAAGGTTATCATTATTCCTTCTAAATATAACACAGAATCAGACAAGCAATAACCGTTGCATGAATAAATTGTTCGTTGTTTAAGCCGTTAACAATTAATAAGATTAGAGTTGAGTTTACCGTTGTTACTCGACTTGTCGTGTCTATGAATAATTCAACACTCAATGACTTTCTTCAGGTAAGTTTGGATAAAGTTTCACTTTTGTTGTGAATATTAATTCTGACCATTGTAAATTGAACAACTTTAGGTTTTGAATTAGATTTATATGATACTAGATTTTGCTCGCGGCTTTTTTCATTTCTTTACGGAGATCTACGTTATTGATCTACACTAATATTATAAAGAGGAAAGATTTGTATTTTTGTATGTTTGCAACGAATAAACTCAAAAACTACTGGACGGATTTAAATAATTCTTTCACCATTAGAATCATACATTATCCCTGAGTAACATAGGCTATGTTTTTACTAAAAATAATTAGGGATCCTTATTAAAACTTCGATAATGTTAACCAAGGTATGAAAATTCAAGTCGTAAATTGTCTTTCATCGAATGCGCTGCGGAAACTATGGACGGTAGAACCAAAATATGTTCTACAATATTAAAGAACACATTATTATCTAAAAAAAAGTCCGCGGTACCATATATCTAACTATTGTAGTTACGTCACAATAACTACTTATTTTAAAGAAATGTTATCACAAACCAGACAATAGCGAAAAGATCACGTTATTCATGTCTTGGTATGAATCCTTATCTAAATAAATTATTTGATAATTAAGGTGGTTTCAGTATCTGTAGATTGCTTTTTGAATTATCAAAATTGACCATTGCGTTCAAAAGAAATCACGATTTCAAAAATATCAATGTTCCATACGCAGCGGACTCCATACGCAGCGGACGCTACCGACGTTGAATATTTTGATTCAATTAAGTCACGTTTAAATTTAGTTGAAAAGTAGTTTGACTACCATGAATGTATTCAAGGTAGTTTTCAACCCAAAATGTCACGGGAACGGGAACAATCTTGTATATACTCTATACCAATATATCCAACTGACTCATCATCGCATGGGATAAAACCGCTGGACCGATTGAGCTGAAATTTAAACAGCGTGTTTTTTAGGTAACGTAGGCGAGCAATAAGAAGGGATTTTGCGAAATTCCCACAGGAACGGGAATAAAATGGAAATCAGTAACCGTTGAGTCTATCAAGCTGAAATTTGGTGTAAAGGTAGTTTTACTACCATGGAAAAATTCAAGATAGTTTTCATTTCAAAATTCTTACGGGAACGGGAACAAAATGGAATTTTGTAACCGCTAGGCCTATTAATCTGAAATTTTGTAGTAAGGTAGTTTGACTACCATGGATAGATTCAAGAGAGTTTTCATTGCAAAATTCTTACGGGAACGGGAACAAAATGTAAATCGGTAACCGCTAGGCCTATTACGCTGCCGCGGACGAGTGCTTCGGCGTACCCGTAACCCCAACAAAGGTGTAGAGTAGAAACACCCCCGGGGTTTTAGTGGGTATCCCGCCAGTTGTTTTTGGCGGGGAGTCCTACATAACCACCTCACATCCCCCCGTGTGTAGGTGGTATGCGTAATGCATTTCCCCGGGTAAAAAAAAAAGGCCTATTACGCTGACATTTGGAAGTTTGACTGTCAGAAAAGGGTTTACAATAGTTCTCATTCCAATATTCTTCTCGGGAACGGGAATAATATGAAAATCTTTAACCGCTTGGCTAATTAAGCTGAAACTTAATGCAAAGGAAGTTTGGCTAACAAGAAAGTACAAGATAGTTTTCAACCCAAAATTCTCACGGAAACGGGAACAATCTATGTCTATGCCAATATTTAAAAGTGGAAATCTAACTGACATCGCAGGGATAAAACCACTGGACCGATTGACCTAAAATTTGTACAGCGTGTTTTTTTATGTAACGTAGGCGACCGATAAGATGGGATTTTGTGAAATTCCCACGGGAACAGGAATAAAATGAAAATCTATAACCGTTCAGTCTATCAATCTGAAATTTGGTTTAAAGGTAGTTTCATTACCATGAATGGATTCGAGATCGTTTTCATTTCAAAATATCTTTGGGAACGGGAACAAAATGGAAATCTGTGACCGCTACGCCTATAACGCTGAAATTTAGTAAAAAGGTAGTTTGACTATCAGGAAAGGGTTCAAATAGTTTTCATTACAATATTTTTTCCCACGGGAATGTGAATAATATGGAAAATTTTAAACACGTGGCAAATTAAGCTGGTATTTAATGCAAGGCTACCAAGAAAGAATACAAGATAGTTTTCAACCCAAAATTCCCACGGGAACGGGAATAATATGAAAAATGTAACGGCTAACCTGAATAGTTTGAAATTTGGTATAGTAGTAGTTTGACTACCAAGGAACGATATGGATTATTTATTCAACCCAATATTCTTATGTAAATTTGGTATAAAAGTTGTTTGATTCCCAAGCTCAAGCGCATGGCCTCATTCTCGCATCGTACGCTCGATTTGCGCATTGTGGATACTTACCAACCTAACTAACATAATATGTGAGACTACACTAAACTCTGTAGGGTAATGACTGACTCATCATTATCATAGTAGAGACAAAATTCCTGAACCTAGAATGATAAAATTTGGAATACCTATCCTATAGGTTCTTTTTAATACCTAAAAGTTGAATAAGAAAGGATTTTGCGAGAACCAGGATATTTTTATTATCTTTTTGCTGAACTGATAGAGTTGAAATTTGGTATAAAGGTATTTAAGTACCAGAAGAGGATGTAAAATAGTGTTTATCTCAGATATTCCCCTCTTAGAGGGGGAAAAGGGGGCCATTTTTCTCCTATAAAAGTGGGGGTAAATGTTGTATTGAAATTTCTAATACCGCTGGGCCTAAAATTTAGTAGGTATAAAGGTAGTTTGTATACCAAAATAGCACATAGGATAGTTTTTATATGTTAGAAATCCCCTTTTTAGAAGGGGAACAGTGGTGAAGTTTGTATGTGTTATCTACCTATATTCGTTAGGCCAATTAAGCTTTTTTTACTTCTACAAAGGTTAGTTTAAGTACCAGGAAGGACACAGAATAGCTTTTATCCGAGAAACCGCCTTCAGAGAGGAAACCAGGCATTCAAGAGTTTGTATAAGGAATAAGTATCCGTCGAACTGACGTAGTTTTATTTGGTTTTAACACAGTTTGAGTCCTGGGACAGAGCATAGGATAGTTTTTATCTCTGAAATCTTTTTAGTATCTTCAAACATTGTAAAGGCCGCGGCAGTGGCCGATGAAGCGCCAGAAGCTACTAGAATATTTTAAGATAGATAGAATCATAAATAGGATCACAAGTTGTAAAACATGAGACTAAATTCATGTTAAAATGCGAATTTAATGTTCGTGATTATTGTCTATTTCTAGCAATATTTTACTAAATCTGTAGATTTGTCATTGAAATATTTATTGCGTAGGTCTTATTATTTTATTTTTTTTATTCATAATGGCACCCGAAGCGAAGCGAGGACGGGCCGCTAGTAAGATATAAAAATGTACTATTTTTTTATTTTTTTTGTCTAGATTTCAACAAAATCATTTCAGCGTTTTATGCTATAAGTACATAAATATATTCCTGACTTCTCTGAACATCGTGCCGGAACACGGTCACCATGCCCGCAAAAAATATTCATTTAATATAAGCTAAGAATTAAAGTATACAACCTCAGATTTCACTGAACATAGTGTCCATACACGGTTACAAATGACCGCAAAAATAACTTATCAGTGTAATACAAGTTTAACCTCTAAAAGTTTGTTTACCTCGGCCCGCGTAAAATGGAGTAAACAAGGGGCAATATAAACCTGGCTCCATCAAGTGTTACCGCCAACAACTACTGAACAACTTGTCTAATCAAGCAGCAGGTACACACAGAGCAACTGAAAACAGAAGATAAAATTTATTAAATACTTAGGTCGCCCCTACACTGGGCGATATCGCCGCGACACATCGCATCGGTTTTGTCGTTGCAGCTCTCAAGCGGCTCCCTAGCGTCCGGCGTGTCTTTGAGTCGCCAAGATATCTCAACATTGCCGTAGCAAATTCCTAACAACAAACACACAATTGCACATATTCGAATATTAGTAAGAAATAGGATAAGCTTTTTGTAGGCATTTTACGTGACTCATCGTCGCAGATGCAGATGCCTTATCTGCATTTTCCATCCAGGAAGATGTGGTCCAACATAGGCCTATTTTTTTATATCTACAGGTAGAGCCAAAAACGTTTTAGTCTAAAGCAAGAATCTTAAAGTCAAATCCTGCAGCGTGAACATACCAAATCGAAGCGCTTACATCAGACTTTATAAAAACAAAAACTATCGTCAGCCTACGTATTCAATACTACTCGACTAACACCGGCGCTCGAGTATGGGATAGACTGAAAACCAGCGCGGCGCAGTGGTTCCTCCCTGTGCCGCACAAAGCTGAGTCTATCCCATTTGACAATAGAATTGTTAAAATTGTATGCTTTTTTTATTTCATGTGTATCTTTTTTCGGTTTTTCTAATGTCAATAAATTACTTTTTCATTTTTTCATTTTCATTTTCAGTATGAGTAAGTGAGATGCCAAACAACCATGACGTCATTTTTTGGCTTCAGTTTGGTGTTTTGTTTGCTAAAGTTACTCTACCGTATTCTCTACGCTATACAAGTGAAACGATACAATCACAAACGGCGCGGCTTCTCAAACGCTCCCTAAGGGCGAGATAGGTAACCCTTGCACGGTTTATTTTTCTCACAGGCCCCGGTGAGGTGGAGATTACGGGATTACACGGACAAAACGTGTCTTGCTTCAATTACCTGGACTATTTGTAGAACTATAAAGATAACTATGTATGTATATGGTATTATGAACTACTTGTGACTTGTGATGATAGTGTGACTCCAAATGCGTAATTTTGACCATTAAGTGAAATTAAGGAATATTTAATTGAACATGGATCCACTGGTTGTTACTTTAAATAAAATTTAAAATATTTTAGAAAACATAAGTACTTTTTTATCATGGGTTCATGGGATCTTGGATTCTTTTCTGTAAAATAACACTTTTGGAGATGTCACACTATCATTTCAAGTAAACTTTATTTGGTAAATTAATATAGATACTAGTCGCACTCAGTGGTTTAACCCACTCAGAAGTTTTACACGTCTATACAAAAATTGTATCTGAGCCATTTTATAATTATACCTATTAACAAACCAAAAATACGTGATAGATTTTTTGTACTGTAAGTAAAAGATTTTTAAGATTTAAATGATAATCTTTTCGTAACAGCCCTATTAGGCGACAAAATACAATATTTTAAGCTTAATAGCTCCAACATTTTCTAACTCTAATATAACCTAAGTTAAAACACATATTTTCCCTCGCCAGTATAAAATGCAAACATGAATCAAAACGGCAGCGATAATGTGGATAGCTAATCTTACGTCGCGGATTCTTGGCAAGCTCTCGCCGACTTATATCTAACTTACCCACTGAATAAATATGGAATAAGAAAGGCTTTGATATAAGGTACTGTGTACTGTGTAACGAAGCGTAGGACGTCCATCCACAAGGTGAACAGACGACCTCATAAAGGTCGCTGGAAGACGCCGGATACAGGTCGCTAACAACCGGTACATATGGAAGTCCAAAGGGGAGGCCTATGTTCAGCAGTGGATGTCCTACGACTGAGATGATGATGACTGTGTACTAAAATGAACATCACAGGATTTGGTGAAAAAACTGCTAGTTAAAACATATTGGACAGGACACATCTACCGCATGTCTTATGAACTATGGTATGAACTATTAGGGCCCTAATCAGCAACCTATGGGTAAAGTTAAACAGTAAACAACACCTATTAACAACAACACCCACAACAACAACCTAGTAATAACAACTATTTGAACTAATCGAATGTAGAGAACTAGTTTTCTTTTGCAATAACTAGACAACCATAGCCTTCAACCGAGAAGAATGGACAGAAGTGTATCATTTTAGCCATTTTCTAGCCTTTTCCCAACAGTGGGATAAACCAGGCAAAACTTTCTAAATAACATGTTTGTTACTCTTTCACGTTTTAACGGATGGACTGATTAAGCTGAAATTTGGTGTGTCGTTAGGTTAGACCCTGGGAAAAAACATATTATGCACACCACCGGGTAAATCAATGGACCCAGCTAGTAGTTCCTAAGTGTTGTCTAAGTTCCTCACTCGACAGTTTGTATATTTTCTTAGGTAATTATGTTTTGTCTTTGTTAGATAATGTTGGCCAATCTATCGGATAAGTATTCTATGGCTATACCTAAGTGACGCCAACTTAGGACATAACTTAACCTGAGGTGAAAACTTCGTAATGAGTTTACTTTTTCTCAGTTTTTGGGTTATTTTGTTTGTAAGTCGAGTTAAACGAGTGGTCACTTATCTAATTGATTTCGTTTCGGAAAATGAAAAGGAATTCAAGAAGCCTTTAAAATAGGGATTTTAAACAGTCTTTTAAGTTTCAAAATCTTGGGAGATATACCTACTATAAAAAATCTGGACACAAACATACCTAACATTTTGTAATTTGAAAAACTGTAGTTTTTAAATAACAAATACTGAAAACTGAAAAGCTAGAATACTCTCCAAAGTTTCTACACAGAGAATAGTTTCGTCAAAATCGGTTTAGTAGTTCTTGAAGCATGAATAAAAACGAACATCTCATCTTCACGTATTTCAAGAAGTAAACGCGCGAGCTGACTCGCGTTTTATACTCGTTTGGGCGCCTCCAGTCGCCTTCAGTCGTTTTATTTTGTATACCTTAAAAACATTTATTTATATCTCAATATTTTTTCTATTTTATAATCACATAAAAAAATTAATGCCAGTTATTCTACCACCTGAGCAGTGATGTGCAAACATTACTGTGCTTCGGTAGGAGGGCATTGTAGCTAGAGAAATTACGGGGCTGAAGAGTCTTAACATCTTACGACTCTCAAGTAAGAAGCGTTGGCGCAGTGCACTGGGTAGCACTTTACTAATTATGGGCAGCGTTATCTCTTACCATCAGGAGAGCGTCTTGCTCGTCTTCTTACTTCGTTGTGTATAGAAAACAAAAAACATAGGACACTGTCACTACCAAAAACAGTTCAAAGTATGAAGCATCTGACATCGTGTAAGTGGCTCACTACTCACTAGTAACACGACCCTCAGTATGTTTGTCTGACGGACGCATATCGCAGATGAAGCCGTCTAGACCGCACCTTGGAATAACTTCATATTTCACGCTTACCGTTGTTGTAGCCGGGTTAACTGACGTTACAAGTTTTGTAAGTATTTTTTACAACTGATATAACAAGTGAAATTTAAAAAAATCTTTTAAAAAACAAGCTTTTATTATTATTACCATCCAACACCAAAGTAGGTACTCGTCAAGACGAATCAAATGAGCCCAAATTCGATGGGGTTGGGTCCTTTAATTACGGAGTTCCTATGGCTACCTTCCAGCTCCATCATCAGACCAGCCCCATGTTATAATAATATTACATTATCATTCGATTTATACATGCATGCAAAATTTTCACGCATGAAGATTTGATTACAGACAGACAGACAGACCGACACACAACGGTAAAAATGTCCTTGTTACAAGTCAAAATTAAATCACGTTGACTTGTAAAATTGGTAGAGCTAAATTTCATACCGCTTTCAAGCAGATGAGGTTAAGCTTACTATTGTAGTTTGTTTGATCTTAGAGCAACGCCTCTTAGGTTAGTTTCTAGATTTAGGGATATAAAGATGAAATGCAGTCTTTCCATAAGAGAAAAAACCATTTACAGAAGTTAATAGTTTTTTTTTACCACAATATCGCCTGATCTTAAGGGATGCAGTCTAAGATAGCACCAGATTAATCCGTCCCTGACTTCACTGAATATCGTACCGGAGCATTATGGTGAATGCTAGGCGACACGATTTTGTCCATTGGGTAAACTAGCCACGGCCAAAGACTACAATATAGTTGCAATATTAAATTTCCACATTTCTTTTTCTAAATAAAAGCTTCCGACAAAGTTTTAATTTTTACAACAGTATTTAGTTTCATGTCACAGAATGAAAGTGAAAAACCAATTTTCTCTCCTGTCCAATGCAAATGAGTACAATTGTTCAAAATTTTATTGCGAACTACTTTTTAGTCTTTAATGCTATGGAATAAGGTTCAAATTAGTCGGACACAGATGTTTTAGGATTGCGTTATGTTTGAGAAAAAGCAGAAGCATGAATTTATAGGATAACCAACTTTATGGTTTAGAAATTAAAGTTCAAATTACCAAATTTGGTGTCAAAGTGTTGTCTGGTTGGAGATCTCACGTGGGATTTTTAAATAAAGTGATGACCCTAAAGTGGTCGCGTGTAAGTTATAGGGTTGTCAGTTTTGTAAACTGCCGTGTCCTTCTGACTTTTGTTATGTTGCGATGTTACGTGGAGATTTTTGTGTAAATATATGGATAATAACATATATTTTTCACATTACTTGCAACACTAGTTGATGAAGGCCATAGCACATCAAAAGTTTAGTTTGGGGGTGATGTGGTGTAAATGGGGGTTAAACCTCACTGACTAGTACCTGGGGGTACACTCCCTCTGCAGAAGGTCGACTAGGTACCCCAACTGTGCCAGTTATTCTACCGCCAGTTATGCTTCAGTAGGAGGGCATTGTAACTAGTGAAATTATTGGGCTAAGAGTCTTAACAACTTATGATTCTTGAGTAAGAACCGTTGGTTGGCACCTAGAATCTCATGGGCAGCGTCATCTCTTAACATTAGGAGAGCGTCTTGGTCGTCTTCTTACTTTTTCACATAAAAATAAACATTATTTGTGTATTATCAAGGTGTAAAAATTACCAGCTGTTCAAAATTTTATTTAGAACGGTTTACTTTAAGCTTGAAGAGAAAATCAATAAGATCTAAAAACTACAAGAGCTTCCACAGAAAGACTCCCAAACGGAAATCAAAACCACATATCACAAACCATTCACCTGCAGATTTAACGCCACCATACACCATTGAACGGATTCAATGTCCCCTAGATTTATTCCTATCTGTTTCACGGCCGACTGGGCCCGGCCGCCGTTACAGGTATGATTTAGGTATCTAGCCTAGACTCTAGCCGGAATTAAAACCTAGGAAGTTACAAATTAAAGATGAACGGCGGAGACAGTTGGGGTTTTATGATCTTTGATATTTCTTGGCGTTTTATTTTAAGCTACGTCGGAAGTTTAGTTGTAGAATTTTTTTTTAAAATTCTCCCAGATGTTTCTTATAATATGTATAGATCTGATGGAGATACTAGGTCATGATACAGTTCTAGTAGGTAGTAATTTCAGTTACTTGACTGCAACATAGGCTTGCCACACAACGTATAATTATAATTGTGATTGTTATTTAACTGTGACAATGAAATTATTTTTAAAAAATTGTTTAATTAGCCACAAAATATGCATAGTTTCAAGAATTCTGCAGCAAATGATGCCAGCTTAAGAAAACATTGCAGAAGTCTGGTCTGGCTCTCGCTGATGTTCCAAAGATTGTTGACCTCTGACTGCTTTGTCCTTTCAGCAATTTAGATAAAAACTAGCTGTGCCGCGTTACTTCGACTGCATTTTTTAAAAAATATTTCACCAATTTTTCTAGGACCTAAAAACTTCCCAAAATAGTCGAGCCGTTCTGTTTCTTAATGTGTATTTTTTTTATTTTACCGTGAATAAAGATTTTCTATTACAATCTTATGTATCTATATAAATATAAAAGGTACTACAAGAATAAATCAATGGCCACCACCAACTATCCCAAAACTACAGCCAACCCAAAACGGATAGTCCGATGTACCAACAAAATTAATGATAGTCTCCAAATTACCTTATTAATTGGAAATTTCGGGCACATCCTGTAAATACCGACGGGAAAACAATTACTACCCTACGGTAATGCCGAGTTTACACCGTGCCAGTTACCGTGCGAGTTGGTAGCTTAATGTATTCGCATATGCGAGTGGTCAGTAGCTCGTATCCATTATAATACTGGGTGTGATTACGATGATTTTAGTGAAAAGTATATTGTATGTTATTTTGTGACTTGATATATACCTTGAAACCAAATTTCAGTTGAAATATCTCAACTTTAAGGTAAAAGCGAAACAAATATACACATCAAACACAAACTTAACATTATAAAACAAGTGGGTGCCTACATATTATATAGCCGATAAGCATGCCTGAAAATCTCTCTTGTTTTAGATAAAAAAATAATAATTTGTATTACAAAAATCTCAATGCAGATCGTTCAAATCTTATAAGTAACGTGTACATTATATAGATAAAAATAAAGATTCTTCATTAGATTAAAACATGGAACAATTATCACATCACACAAATATTATAAGCACGAAAGTTTGTGAGCGACTGTTTATGTTTGTTACTTCTTCACGCCTAAACAGGTGGACCGATTGAGCTGAAATTTGGTATAAAGATAGCTTAAACCCTGGAATAATACATAGGTTACAGTACAGCAGGCAAAACCGCTGTATTATATAATTCATGTACAAAATGACAAAGAAAATCGAGTCAAGCATGTTTTTCATTCCAGTAACTGTCTCTAAAACTCGCTCAGTGTAATTAAACCATGAGATAAAGTGTAGGGTACCAAACCCCATGGCAGGTGCTAATCGAAAAACTTCCGCACGTGGTTATTGACTCATCCCAACTTTTGTAATAGACGATACTAGCCTTATTTACGCTGTGGCCAATAATGTTTATTGAAAATAGAAATAGGGAATAGTTGGAGTAATGAATTAATTTTAGTCTTTGGTGAAGTTAAGGAAAACTTCAAAAAATAGGTTACTGGTAATAAATATAACGGTGAGTAATTTGTTATTGCATTTATTTTATTTCTTTGATAGGTATATCGTTTTTGATATATTAAGATAAGTAAAAAAAGAAAATGGGTAATAGACACAAGTCCAATAAAATTAGTTACATTGGTTACATTATACTTATTTGACTAGTAGTGGGCTTCATTTTTAACGGCCCACGGGACAAAACTGTGTTGCCAAATGAAAAAGTCGTCATCACGACTGTGTTTCAGCGTCCAGCCTAAAGCCAGGAAAGGATTTATTCCGCTTTCTAGGTTTATTCGTCTACCATCTTCGGGCGCATCACCGTTTAAGATTAAGAGAGATTGTGATCAAACGCTACCTTTCCTATGTCTAATAAAGAAATAAAAAAATGACCTAAAATTCAGAAATAGGTACTTTTTTTTTAACTCTCTACCACTTAGTGGACGTCAGAATATTTTTGTTGCTGTTGATGTCAGATAGCTGACTATAGGTTTAGAAACTTTATTGAAAAAAACAAAATAAAATGGCGGGATCCTCGGTATGCCACGCTCCAAACAAAAACTTTCTTCACAATATTTCCAAAAGTATCATAATATTATTAGAACGCCCATTAGAGTCCAGGTACATTAAAATTCCCGCGACAAACCTACATTTCTCGTCCTCGTCTGGACTGCTAAGCAGACGGTTTAAATTGCACTCGTTAGTTTTTCAGACTTCTTTACCACTTCCGCAGGTTTATTGCTCTACCTGATCTAGGAGCTTAATGAGATACCTAGGTAATAATGTCTTTTGGCTGTAGAATTTTGAAATGTTATCCCGATTACAAAGCGCAACATTTTTGTGAGATAATTAATTGTATTTTTTTAGAGCTATCCAGGTGCCTAAAAGTAGCAACCAATGACCAAAAAGCTGGCTCTTACCTCGGCCAACATTTAAGTAGTTTGGCCATTCAAAGAGGTAATTATGTAGCCAGCTTTTTAGGTACACTTCCTGCAGGTCATGACCTCAACGAACCTTTTTATTTATAAGTATAGTCATAGGTGGATTTAGGGGGGCAGGGGGCCATGCCCCCCCCCCCCCCCCCCAGAAGCCTTGTAGAGGTACGAATTTTGCACATATTTCATGGTCAAGATTATAATTTTTTACTCGGCGCTCGCAGCTAGCTGTTCGCGAACTTATTATAAAGGATATTTGAACTTCCTAGCTGTTCAGAGCGAGCTAAACACACACTTTTCTTGGTAAAAATTATAATATTTTTGCCTTTCTGCACCTTGCCCCCCCCCAGAACCAAATCCTGGATCCGCCCTTGAGTATAGTATTTCAATTTTAATGATTGTTTAATAGTTAGGTAATGTAAATAATTCCTTTAAAATGAAGAGAACATTAATTTAATAATAATTGAGAAAATTAATTTAATTTTAATATATTATATGCCAAGCCCTTTTCGACTGACAATATGAGGTAACATTTTCTTAAAGTGGAGCGCCAGCTTTCATATATTCAAATTCTAAATGCATTTAAATAAATGGGTAGTTAATAATGAATAATTATTACATAGAACACTTTGCAAGTGATTTTTACATGATACTCGTATGATATTATTCAATGTTATGTATTTTGCGTATCTATAACTACCTACTATCATTCACTCAAAAACTGTTTTTGTAGATAAGTAGTAGGTAACATATATTCACAGCTTCATCCATCCCAGCTTTTAGAATTGCTGATTCCTTACAGATTGCCAGAAAACTTTCACCCAAGATTTTTCCCTGCCAAGTGTCCACTTAACATCCCTAACCCAAAACCCACTGGTCAGAACCTTTATTAACCTTCTATTTACCGTAGCGTCCGCAGTAAATCACGCACCTGCCGTGGCACTCGTCCTCTCGCATAAATCACAGATACTAGCGACCCCTGACTCATAAATATTGAACTATTGACTCGGGCGGGCCGATAGTGAGGCTTACAGACTTACAGGGCGCCGTGATTAGGTGACTCGGTGTGGAGTGCGGAGTAATTGCCCGATGCTTTTCTGGTTTTGCTTTAGAGTTTTGAAATTTGTTCTATTTCCTTTTGTCAAATTTTCACGTTATAAGCAAAGATTTGTAAAATGAAGAGTGCACACGACTTTTATTTAGCAAACCCTTTGCTATTTTAATCCCTGACGCAATTACGACGGGGTGTTTTAAGTTTGACGTGCCTGTTTATGGCATCGTATCTCCAGTTAACCAGTTTAACATATGAAAGTGGTACTTTAAAAAAAATCCACTATCTGAAGCTTGACCCAAGTAAAATCAAAAAGGAAATTCTTCGAATATATATTTCAAAATTCTTCTTATCATGCGAACTTACGAGTTTTAACTCATCTTGGCGACTCTTTGACTTGAATTGCAACATAATATTTATAGGTAAGTGCCGCAAAAACCAGCTTTCAGGCTCGGAAGTCGGTTATGACTTTTTATTCATTCCACTAATTATTACGTTGAGGCATGATAACAAAACAATAATACAAACATGATTAGGTAAATTAACTATTTTCAAATCCTCAATAAGCTACACGTGGAAACAGTAACAAAAAGTAAGTACACAATAAAATGTCTACAGTCAAGTCAAATACAATAACCAGGTTAGAAGTAGGTGCTCCCGTGAATTCCCTCCAGCATCTAATGAGCGTTCATCTAATTACTGCGCACGTGAGCCTATTCCTAACACCTGTATTACGGAGGCTAAGTTGTTATTGCGTTTATTAGACAATTTGCACGCCGTGTGCTCTAAGGGCGAGCTTTCGGAGAGAGTGTCTATTGTTGGATATATTTAATTAAATACAATAATTATTAAAATAATTGAAGTTAAGAAAAAAAAGGCGATAGTTGCCAGTGGCCAAGGATGTGGGAGCAGATGTAAAATTCTGGATCGTCAAGTTCGAATCATGTCGCACAATAATGACCAATGTGCGGTTTTTGCGCTCGCTACACTAGTGGTAGGCCTCGGCCGTGGCTAAACGGGTGGACCGATTGAGCTGAAATTCGGTATAGAGATAGCTTAGACGGGTCCATCAGTCGGGGGTCGGGTATGCGAGCCAATGCTCGCATAAAATTTTTAGTCCTAATTTAATGTGGCATAACGTTTTTCAGCCTAAACATCAAAACGCCTAAAGTTTTTAGGCATAACTTTTTTGGCCTAAATTTTTCTCCCATAATATTTTTAAGCATAATAATATTTACGCATAAAATTGTTACGCATATTGTTTTAACCCCTAAAATATCTTACCATAAAATTTTTTGGCATAATTATATTCAGCCCTAATATTTTTCGACATAATAATATCCAGCCCTAATAATTTTCAGTATAATGATATATCCAGCCCTAATTTTTTAGCAAAGTGATATCTTGTCATAATACTATTACCAGGATTGTAATCGGCAAAATAATACTAAAAGAAACGAATTATTAATTTCAATGTTCTAACTTAAAACCTAACCTAGCCTTCTCGTGGTTTTTTTTATAGAACGAAGTAAGAATTCGGGCAAGACGCTCTCCCGATGGTAAGAGATAACGCTGCTCATAATTAGTACAGTGCTACCCAGTATTTTACTAAGTAAAATTCTGGGTGCACTGCGTCATCGCTTCTTACTTGAGAGTAATAAGATGTTAAGACTCTTCAGCCCAGTAACTTCACTAGCTACTGTGCGGCTGTTTCATTTTAATCTCCTCTATACCCTACCCTCTCTCTGAATTAGAAAGTGGATGGTCATTTTTGGCACTTTGTTGACCGCTTCCGTGGCACGGTGGACATTGTTCAAACCTAACCTAACCTAAATTATCCGAGTCGGTTTTGTGACAGTCAGTCTTACTGGGTGCCATAAACTACTTTCCTAAATAATTTTATTAACTTACAATATTAGTTGTATGCCTTAATATAGTTATGTAAAATTATGATTATGCCCGAGAAAGTTATGCGAAACATTTTCGGACAAATTAAATTAGGACTAACAAAATTATGCGTACTTATATTATGCCATACAAATTTATGCTTTACAAATATATGCTAAAAAACGTTAGGGCAGCTGACAGTTATGGCAAGACATAAGTATGTCTAGATATAATTATGCCCAATTATGATTAGGCTAAAAAAAAGTTATGCGAAACATTTTCGGCGAAACAAAATTAGGACAAAAAAAATTATGCGTGCGAATACGCTCCCAGCTTAGACCCTAAAATAACACATAGGTTACAGTACAGCGAGTAAAACTGCTGGGCGCAGCTAGTATTATATAAAGAATGTCAGGTGTTATCAACATCAGCAGAGACCAAACAGGTACTTACTAAAAGCTTAAAAAAAAGCTCAAAAACTTATCCATCAGTCAAAATTCAAGTCCAAACCCTTCACAACAGCTCCAATCTCTTTCCCATTACACTTCTTAAACATTGACTCAAGTAGACGTGGCATTATTCACGCTACAACTGAAAACATGTAAACGGCTGGAACACAATTAATTTGCGAAAAATGGCGTCACCTGTCACGCCGTCACGACGCCCCGACACGACGCGACGTGATGAATTGTGGAAAATAAAAATTACGACGTAAAAGGATAAAAAGGAGCTTGTAACAGACTACGGTAAATGCAGATACCACAGTTTTGAGTTTCGTTAACGTTAATTAAACGAAAATGTTTGTAATTAAAGACAATACATTTTTTTTTTGTACTCAATACTGAATAGGCTTACGGAAAGACTTACAGGAATTACAATGGCCCAGATGTGTACAAAAGTCTTCAGTTAGCAGCAACTGTCATTCCATTGTACTTTCTACCTTCCTTCCACTTTATGCGGCCTCTTCAGTCTAACTCATCTCGCCATCTCCGCCTGGATCTCGCCCGGTTATTATGAATAATTATTAAAATAATAACATTTTTGTATATTTATTATTATTCATTATTGTATAAGGCTGTTTTCTTTCTATTTATAACGTTTTATTTTATTTTACACTGCTACAAAGACCTCCCTCAAATCTTGAATTAAATTATGAATAGACAAATAAATGCACAATTGCACTACTCGTATTTCGACTTGGCTTCACTCTAATGTTTGACGTGCGGCATCCGCTTGTTTTACTATAGTCTTTCCAACGTAAACGGATAAAAAGGGGCTTGAAACATGTTTAATTTTTAATCGACTCGGGCGGAATATCTAATCGCTTCTTTACCTTTTGTCTGGAGGGGTGTTGAAATTAAACGTTCTTTAGGGGAAATGTTATCTTTATTTACCCTTATTAAGAATCTTTTGTAAGATTAACGCATGGTTTACAGTGAAGTTGAAAATCTGGATCACCTAGTTCAAATTCCGGCGCCGCACCAATGCTTAGAGGTATAATCCTATACTTCGTTTCAAAAACAAAGATAATTTTAGCAGGGTTCAAAGGTTCAATATCTTAATAAATTAGGATATATTTAGGATATTTATCATAATATATCAGATATATTATCATTAGATATATCGGATTTAACAGTTTTTTGTGAATATAATTGATATTTTCATTGATATATAACCTTCGAACCCTGGAAAAATTATCTTTGTTATTAAAACGAAGTATAGTTACGTGCGGTTTTTCTACTAGCTATACTGGTAGGCTTTGGCTGTGGCTAGACTATTAGACTAAGACCCACTAGGCCATTCTCTCTGTCTACTCGATTAATAGTAAATATAAAATACGTTAATTTATAGTGTCTAAAAGGTACTTTAAATTTCATTTTCCGTGAACATAATTTGTACCAATTGGGGCTGATAATATTAGACCTTAACTTAAGCTAGCTAGGCTACTTAGGCTTTAACTTTAAAAACAAACAGCTTGTGACAATAAATACAAAATATCGCATCACAAGTCACCAAAACACAGCAACATTTAACATTTCATTTCCCTAAACAAAACGTAAGCCGTAACTATTCACAATTGCATTTTTCCACCAAAACAGCGGCGGACCGTGACGTCACGTCACGGGACGTGACGTGACGACGTGACGCCGTGACACTGTGACGCGACAGGTAACAGCGTTGCCGACAATTTTTAACGTGCCAACATTTAAATTAAATTCCACCACAGCGTGTGGTTAGCAGTAGGGGAAGTTTGTATGTTACACATTTGTTTTGCATTTAAAAATTTAACTTGATTGACAGAACACCTTTATTGTGGTTAAGGTTGCCCATTAATTTAACTGCACGCCGTTCAATTCGATGTCAGAAGTATTTGGATTGAGGATGATAATTTGAACGAATTTTACTGTGCTTTTGTATTGTTTGGAAAATGTTTCTCTTAAATCTGCATGAAGTGGAGCTAGTCCTCAATACAAGCACTGAATTGCTTATCTTGGGACTTGGGGTTAATAAACAGCGCTGTGTGTAGCGTGCTGTATTATTATTATTATTTGTTTAAATCACTGTAGCTAGTGAAATTACTGGGCTGGAAAGTCTTAACATCCTTTATGTAACTGGCTGACTCTTGAGTAAAAAGCTTTGGTTGCAGTGCATCTACAATTTTATTTCATTTTGAAATCCTGGGTAGCACTGTATGGGCAGCATTAACTCTTGCTATCAGGAGAGCGTCTTGATCTTCTTAATAAATTTCCATTTTTTTATGTTATTTTATTCTTAGTTTACCTACTGCTGCTATTATGTTGTGCTAAGCGCGGTGCACGTCGGCTGCCGCTTAATTTAGGCAATTACAGATAAAATGCTTATCTCTCACTTATGCCGAGGTGGCGGTGTGACTGGCCTGCACATCTTGCTATTTATAACTCTATGGCTTATGACATAAGGTGCAAATTCCTTTCTAAAGTTTAAACTAGACTACAACCACAATTAAACCGCACAGATTATGTTAATATGTCACAGAAAACGTGTAATCTTCGTTCGAGTCTCTTATAAAGAGTAACATTGTGCTAAGTAACGCGGCAGTCTTTGAAAGGGGAATATACTCGTTTTATACTCGCGGTTTACGTCCTTTCTTAGAGGTCTACGTCATCTAAACCTAAGATTTTAAAGGAATAATTATGAAATAAAATATTATAAATTATATATTATAATTAAAAAACAGATAAATCTAAAACTGTAATGTGATCGTCGATGTGGCGAGCATCGAGCCTTTTCACCATTCATTTTCTTCACTTTACACTAAAAACGTGTAACTTTTTAGTATAGGTACATTAGAGTTTAGTACAAAAAATTCAGCAGAATTATGAAGAAAACACGATCCTAACAAACTAGGTAAACAGCGAACTCAACAGAATGAGGGACAAACAAAACAACTATATCAAGATTTATCGCCAATTACATAAAAGGGCTAATAGTAAACATCGTACCTACCTACATGTTCTAGTTCTGCGTTATCACTCACTTTAAGTACTAATGTATTTTAGGTGGTTTTGTCATTACTACTCAAGGGTTAAAGGTTCTGCTTAAAATACACACAAAACAAAAATATTAATAAACTCATAAATATCCTTCAGTACCTATCCATAATAAATTATAATGTAAATTGTATACTTAAAGCTAAAGCTCACATATTATTAAGTCTATCGCTTATTGGTTTGTCATTATTATAAACAATGGTCGAAGGTTAAATACAATACTAAAATAAAACAAATAAATTTAATAAATTTATTATATTTTTCACTACTACATGTGTGTACCTATGTATGGCTAGCACAAACATTTATTGTTCTCACTCATTGTTAGTGTTACCTACTTTTTGATTTTTTACTATTATAGCTATACCATGTGATTAATGTCCTAATTACAAAACAGAAAAAAATTATTTAATTCATTATGTAACCAAAGTATATTTTCAGATATTGGGCATATTTTGAGTAATTGTTTAATACAGATAAATTAATACTTAGTTAATTTTATTCTGGAGCTTCACTCAATTCAAATAATAATAATAATTCCCTTCTTATAATATTATTCTTATTGATTCTATATAGTATTTTTTTTTTCTCATAAGCATGCAAAAAATATAATACTATAATTTTAACTTTAATTAAGCAACAAAAATTGTATTAGAATAATAAACCAGGGGAGCACTGACTCTTGGGCCACAGCTCACGCTACTCTAGGAGTCAGGGCGCCAACTATATTTAAGTGGAAAATTTTTGTAATGCTTGAATAAATAATTTTTGAATTTGAATTTTTGAATTTTTTGACCTATGATGAGAAAAAACTACTTGGGAACTAGTCACATCAGCGAAAAGTAAGCAAACCCAAGCACAGATTTATTCGATCACGTTAATGTTCTATTACTAAATTATATCTATTGTATTAGCAACTAGGAATTCCTTTGTCGGCAGGTAATTGGAAACAGAGGTTTTATACAAATTCATTTATTTACAACTTATATAATAAGTATAAAGTATACGAGCTCTCGACTCGTAGCTACCCCGAGCTCCGTCGTTTTCCCATCTTCAAGATGGTCGTATTCTAAAATATAAAGGTTTTATTCTGCTGGAACACAGAAAGCATTTGGAGTAAGAAAATTGAGTAACTGGAGTTGGCTATTTAGTGGTGGAAGCCCTTGCCTCCATACCCGTAGCCGAAGCCATCGATAGCACCGACGGCTACCGGCGCGGCGGCCACTGCGTGACCTACCACCGCTCCACCGGCGATGGCTCCAGCGTGCCCGACCACCACAGCACCTTCACCAACGTTCCTCGCCACAGCATCTGCTACGCTCTGCGTGTGCGCCGCGCTGGTGGCGACAGCTGCAGCTTGCGCTCTCGCCGCATTAGCGATGCGGGACGCTTCCACAGAACGCGTGTTGGCGATGGCCACCGCCTGTACACGAGCAGCGTTAGCTATACGACCGGCTTCAGCAGCCCGAGCAGCCTCAGCGGCACTAGCCGCTCCGGCACGTCTCGCCGCGTCACTAGCACGAGCGCTCTCCCACGCAGCCGCTGCAGCGCGCTGTTCGTTAGCAATACGCGCCGCGTCCAGCGCTTCAGCATTCCTGATAGCGTTTGCTTGTCCGACTCTAGCGGCGGCTTCAGTGGCCCGTGCGCTTTGGATGGCTGCAGCGGCTTGGTTGGCGATTTGAGCTGCTTGGACAGCTTGAGCGTTCTGGATGGCGCTGAGTTGAGCTGCGCCTGCAGCGGCTGCGTTGTTAAGAGCCGCTCCACTGCCGATGGTTGGACCGGCTGCTACTACAGCTGGCCCGGCGACTACAGCTGGCCCGGCGACTACGGCTGGCCCTGCGGCGATGAGACCCGGCCCGGCGAGGCCCGGCCCGGCAAGCCCTGCACCGACGATTCCATGGCCCACTCCGATGGCTCCGACCGTGGCTCCGACGGTCGCCAGGCCGAGCCCAGGGCCGCCCACCAGCGCATGTCCGTACCCAAGACCGCTTGCCTCGGCTCGAGCGTCCTTCACAGGACTACCAACTACGTATGCTACCGAGAGCATAAAGAAAATCTGAAAAGGAAAATTCAATTAGGACTATCGACTCTTGAGACCACTGACACAATTAATTGACTAGATTTTACCGTAAGCCGAGACATTGTTGTTATTGAATAAGTGCTTGGTACAAATGCTACCGGACCGGCCTGTTGATTAACAACTAATAATTAAACTCTACAAATTGTAACCGCTTATATAGTGCCCTGAAAATGGTCATAATAGCTGCATTAAGAATGCATCGGAGCCGGCCATATGAATATGATTTGGGTAAAAAGTAAATGAATTCAAACATGTTGTTGGCAACTAATCGTCCGATATTGGAGACTAATAGACCATGACTCGAGTGGTCTAACTTGCTCGCAGTCAGAAATGAGACTTGTTGACTGGGACACTAGTCGATCTTATATCTTACACAAGCAGACGGCCCACATGATGAGCCATACAGCCACCTATTGGCTGCAACACCAGTGGTATTATTGTCGGAACTGTCAGTAATTTCCGACATGTTACTTCACTGAATATTGTGCCGGAATACGACCGCTTGTCGACAAGGTTTTGTCCAGTGATGGTAACTAGCGTCCGTAAATCTAATAACCATCTAATAATCTTATTTTTGCCCAACTTATACCTTAAATTATATAATGAAACTCTTTACACTAAAATTACTGACCAAAAATGTGCCATGAAGATAATGTATCTTTTTATAAATAACCTGGTCTATGATTTTACCATAAAATTTACCATAATGAAATAATTGGGTCGAAGAATTCCCAGAAAAACAGTTTTTATGCAATAAATCGATTACATTATAGCTCGCGTGTGGAATGTTAATTATTGAAGCGAGACGCGACATATCTATCCACTCTATCTAGACATCTTTGTTGCTATAACATCTGTAAGTCTGTAACCTATCATCTTCTTTAAAACACTTTACACTTTCTTTATATATATATTATCTATTTATCGTATAGTATATAATATTATAGTATAATCATATGTATTTTATTATTATATGTAATATCATTATGTATGTGTTATAATTTATTATATTGGTTTTAATAGTATGTATTGGTATAATTAAATAGCTATGATTAAAAATATGTACTTATGTCTCCTTATATATCTTTATAACCACCGTCGCTCTATTTTATGTATTTCCTTTCCCTGCTTGGTTGTCTGGAAGAGATCGCTTTTAGCGATAAGACCGCCAATTGTAACACTTATTTCTGTGTAATGTTAGTTCTAAGCTATATTATTGTATTTGTGTGAACAATAAAGAGTTTTCTATTCTATTCTATTCTAAAACCGACGCTCCACTTGCCGCAAATGTTCACGCGAAGTGTCTTTTACGACAATAACAAGACGCGGAAATCAGGTGAGTGATTATTAGCATCATCATTGCGCCCATATCAATTATTTGGCAACGAGTGTTTAAACAAGTGAAATTTTTAAAAATACTTAAAAACAAGCTTTTATTATTATTACCATCTAACACCAAAGTGTTCAACAAGACGAATCAAATGAGCCCAAACTCGATGGAGTTCCTACGGCCACCTTTCAGCTCCATCATCAGCAACACAGTAATGCTCTATACATTACACTGCTGGGATGATGAATAACTAGCAAAAGTCTGTTACTTTCCCAGGTGATTACTATGCTACCATTAAAAAATGTAGAACTCACAATATAGGCAATTTTCCTTACAAACGAAACTACTCGTCTATATCAAACAACTTGTGTATTATCAGAAAATTGCCTGTGATTGTTGCTACAACTGTGGGTCCCGGCTGTTTCCTATAAGATATGTAGGAGGCAGTCGTTAGATCATGTTGCAGGCCCTGTAGTAATCTTGGCGACCTAAAACTGCAACACAACCATAAATTGTGATTTTACTCTGACAGTGTAAGTAGGGTAACCTGTTCTGTTGGAGTATATAAACCCCAATTATTATTTATTATTACAAAGAACCCTGCAAACCTAAGTAGCTTCCTATACTCACATAGTTTCGGATCTGTATTTCACGATACATCACCAATTTTTACAACATAGTAAAAAAAAGCGGGCTATTCTCTATGGGCGCTCAAGAATCCATAAGTTTAATGAAACGGCCGCGGTCCGGCGATAGGACGCACGTGGAGCCGATTGGCCGTTAACGTCCGCCGTAAAACCGGACACCGGAGATACCGGCACATCCGATTATAGCGGGGATAAGATGGAGGTACACCGGGTTGAAGGAAATCATTCATTGTCAGAAGTTTTTTTTTTATATAGCAGATTAAACAAGCGTATGACCGCAATCTCACCAGTTGGTAAGTGACGATGCAGTCAAAGTTGTAGCACGCTTGTTCAGTAAGAACCTATTAACTCTTTATTTGAACAAACCCTCGTTATAGCATTCGGGAAACACTGAGGAAAAGGAGAATGAAGATGAGTGAAAGGAATTCTGTAAAAACACACTAACAGTGAGATGTTTGTTGTAGGATGTAGATATAGAAGGCTAAACCATAGAGTGCGCAATACCAGAGGTATGCTGTGGCCGTCGCGACATTACGCATTGACGCTGCATAACACATGTCAAATATCTTACCAATTTGAATTCTACTTTGAACGCGCCAATCAAAACTAACCAACGCCCCCCCCCCCCCCTTTTCTTACAGAAAATCAAAAAGCTGGCTCTTTTTAGATCTCTTCTCTATGATTATAGATGATGATAAAAGGATAATGGGGAAAATGAGATAAAAATAAACTTTTACATCAAAATCTGCTCTCAGTGTGCCAACCCCACACATCTTCCTACCTTATTTTATGAGGATTATACGATCAGCTTCCACCTTGTCAACGTTCTTACACATGCCCAGGTTCAATACTACACTGACCAACACATAGACTCTAACACCCACGACATAAAGCTCAATTTCCCCTGACAAACTGCCCCATAATTCCCAAGAAAGGTGGAGTGGAGAAAATTGACTTACCCTAGATAAGGATGGTAATAGCTACTTTTTTTTCTTCACCAAATTACGTTTGAACGGTTTTCTTGTTTACCTTTATTTTGTTTTTCTATTTTATATGAGGTTAACCTTCGTGGGGGACGGAGAATTGTTTTGGTGACTGCTCGATAAGTTGTTCAAAATTATTGTTCTCGAATAAATAAAAGCTAAAATAGGTGTACCAATAAAATGGGCAAGATGAATTTTGTTTTAGATGGAATACGGTAATAGTAAAACGAGTTTGCTGAAAATATATAAAAAGAGAAGGATATGACTGAATGTTAGATCAGTTCTATTTATCAACGTACTGCTCAAATTACTGAACCGATTAGGTGCTAAATTTGGCACTGAGATATATATCCGATAAGAAATCTCCGTACCTAATGAAAAAATAAACCAATACAGGTATATATGTACTCTTATTTGTATACAAAAGGCCACGTCTACATTTTTTACATAGAAATGCCCTTAATGCTATAAATGTCATTTTTAAGGTACCTTCAGAATATGTACAGAATCAGTGTAAGACTTTTTCGAGAATTTTTAATCCTAGAATTTTCTCCCCAGTTGCGTCATCACACATAAAAGAAATTTTCTTTTTGTATGTTTAAGTTCCCATAAGTAGGTAAAGCAGTGCGATATAAATTCAAGTGGAACCTTGCACAGTGACAGGTCACTTTGGCACGCCGCCGGTAGGTGGTGCCTACAGATGAAACTCTTGGCTGTAGTGCATTGTTCTATTTTACCCCTGTCTACCTTTTCGTGTGCGTTTTTTGTGATAAAATTAGTGAATTTTTTTAAGTGTTCGGAAATGAAATAAAACCGTCATGTGATCGTTACGACTGTGAAACCAGGGATTTATCAGGGATTTTTTAAATTATCCCGCCATCTTAGTTTAGCCTGCTGCTATCTTTGACCACATCATTGCTTAAGATCAAGCGAAATCGTGATCAAAGACTGGCCTGATGAATAAATAAAACCGGTCAAGTACGAGTAGGACTCGAGCACCGAGGGTTCCGTACAAACCTACGGGTTTCTACGGAACCCTAAGGAAAAGTGGGTATAATATTATATACTGTAGGTTTTGATTCCCTTGCGAGTACTTTCGAGTATGAAAATATGCGGCTAAAATTGCTGTTTCTTTTGATTGCGTTAACATAGATGTTTGATTTTTTTACAGCTTAAAGTTATTATAAAGCTGAGTATTTGGTATGAATTTCAATTTAATACCTGTACGCGTTCTTGAGGAAAGGGGGTAGTAAATACAAAATTATAAAAAATATATTTTTTATATAATGTAACTAAAAATTTACAGTTTTCGGAATTTTTCCTGTGCCTATGATTTAAGACGTTGCTGCGTACCAAATTTCAAGATTCTGAGTTAACGGCAAGTACCCTGTAGGTTTTGATTCCCTTGAGAGTAGTCGCGAGTAAAAAAATACGGCTAAAATTGCTATTTCTTTTGAATGCGTTGAGATAGAGGTTTGATTTTATAATAGTTTAAAGGTATTATAGACCTTAGTATTTGATATGAATTTCAGTTTAATACCTGCACGCGTTTATGAGAAATAAGGTAGTAAGTATGAAATAATTAAAAATATTTTTTTATATGATGTAACTAAAAATGTACAGTTTTCGCAATTTTTCCTTTATCTGTGCTCTAAGGAGTTGCTTCGTGCCAATTTTCAAGATTCTAAGTTCACGGGAAGTACCCATTAGGTTTTGATTTTTTAAGAGTAGTTGCGAGTTTAAAATTGCAACTAAAATTGCTGTTTCTTTTGAATGCGTTGACATAGAGGGATGATTTTATTACAGTTTAAAGGTATTATAGACTTGAGTATTTGATATGAATTTCAATTTAATACGTTTACGCGTTCATGAGAAAAGGGGTAGTAGGTATAAAATTATTCAAAATATTTTTTTCATATGATGCAAATAAAAAATTATGGTTTTTGCAATTTTTCCTTTATCTGTGCTCTAAGAAGTTACTTCGTGCCAAATTTCAAAATTCTGAGTTTACGAGAAGTGCCCCGTAGGTTTTGATTTATTTGGTGATGTCGAAAATTTGCTGAAATTTGCGACATATTCGACTATATCTTTTGATGGCGTTGGTCTAGAAGTTTGAAATTTTCACAGCTCTAAGAGGCAATAGACCTCAGTATTTTATATAAATTTCAGCTTGTTACCTCCACGCGTTCCTGAGAAAAAGGGTCTTGACAGACAGACAGACAGACAGACGGACGGACAACAAAGTGATCCTATAAGGGTTCCGTTTTTTCCTTTTGAGGTACGGAACCCTAAAAAATAACGTAAAGTTCGAATTTTATGTGTATGGAAGGAAAAATATTGTTAAGATATCTGTAAAAGATCCATATTATCGATAAGACCGCCAATTGTAACATTATTTGGGTATCAAAATATGTTGGTTTTTTTCTATTATCTATGGCCATAATATAATTTCTTAAGATCAAGCGAGATCGTGGCTAACCTATAACGTAATAAATAAGATACATAATATTATTTTAAAACTCCCTTTTAGCCCTAGACGAGCACTTACCTCCCCATTAGATATAAAAGATTCCATTAGCAAGGTGCACCTAACCATTTAACCTCCATAGTGTGATTTGGCAGCGATGTGCCATTTGGCAGGGCTGACACTGTATGTTATACTATACAGCACGCCGTCGGGGCCGCGACGCCGTCGGGGCCGCGGATGAGTGCTTCGGCGTACCCGTTGCCCCGGCATTATGGCGTCCCGCAGGAACACCCCCAGGTTTTTTAGTGGGTATCCCCGCCGCTACCATCTTTGGCGGGGGAGTCCCACATACCGCCCCGCGCCCCCCGGCGCTGGGTGATGATGCGTAACGCATTTTTCCTGGGTCAAAAAAAAAAAAAAAAAAAAAGGTATGCGGTGTAGTGCGTGCCAAGTTTAGGTACCAGGATTTACCTACATGAAACGTGTAATTTCAAAATTGAAGATACAAACTTTTTACAAACTTTTATTTACTTTTACCTGTCTGTTGTCTGTCTGTCTGTGTGTCTCTAATCAAATCTTGCAAGTTTAATTTCACCCATTTCTCGGTGTCCGATTAAGCTATGATATGCATGCCTGTATAAATTAGATGACAATGCAATATTTTCATGACATCGAGCTGATCTGATGATGGAGCTGAAAGGTGGCCATTGGAACATAATTAAACGACGTAACCCCATCGAGTTTGGGCTCATTTGATTCGTCTTGACGATTACTTTATGGCGCTAGATGGTAATAATCATAAAAGTTGTTTTTAAAAAGTTTTTTAAAATTTCACTTGTTTACCATGCTTTGAATAACTGAGACGCACGTTTTAAATAAATATTAATAAATCATATATAAACGTAAATATATAAAAGAAAGAGTGACTGGCTGACCGATTGACTGATCAATATAACAACACAATCAGTAGGTACGAGTACACCACTGAATGGATTGGGTCGAAATTTGGAATCCAGATAGGTTTTATGACGAAGAAGATAAAGCCGCGAGCATAAGCTAATGTATAAAAAACTGCTTGACAGTTTTCGATACAATTTAAGGTCCCCTGGAAGGTACACCTGTTACATTCATGCCTAAGTGGTACAATTAGGGCAATTAATACAAACCGTAAATTTAGAGTTTAGCAAACTCCTTTACAACTATTTTAGCTTAATTATTATATGGACAGGCGCTTAAATATGATATTATGTATTATAAAATAATACATTATATCCACCTGAAACTACCTTAAAAAATTTTGAAAATATAATCTTTAAAATTGAAAAGAAGCCTTCAACCCGACGTCGCACAGACGCTAGAAAGCGGTCGCTTTAAATGTGTCATCAGTGTGCGTATTGTGTACACATTCGAGGATAAAAAAAAACATTCCGGATCGCGACCGCTTTTTCTGTGTAACGTTTGCTTTAAATTTCACTATAAAAACAACCATGATTTTATCAGGCTATGGCAAGCGTTCCCGTAAAACAATATTTTTTGCGTCTCTCAGGTGAACGTAAATCACTTGTCTAGACGAGCTTTATAGCTCTGCTGATACACGCACTGTACAATGGTTCTCAAAATTAAGGCAATTCTTTCACACAGGCATACAATTTTCTTGGGAAAAATTTGAAAATGTCATTACTAAATAAGTGAAATCGTCCAGATATTTACGGATATTATGCATGGAAATTATGTGTTTTGTGCTCGTTTTTCGCTGAACTGATTTGGCTGAAATTTAGTATTAAATACTATAAAATAACATGTAGGCTTTTCAGCGGGTACAAACCATTCGAAAATATTAGATTTTTATATTTATAGTACTAGGATTCTAGAAAACGGACAATTCTAAAAAGTTTGACATTCTTCGCCAACTTATATCAGACGAATTCTATCAAACAACCAGAAACGGATTAGATTTGAGAAACGAAACATAAATTCTATTGAGAAAATAGGAAACCATCATAAATAGAAGTGACTCAAAAACAAACCATACCTACGCACAGGAATTTGTATTAACTCATAACTAAACACTTATATAGAAATAACTGTAGGTACCCCGCGGTTTAACTCTCTAAATAAGCGATAAGACCGCCAATTGTCATTTGATTAAAAAAATATTGTTTTATATTTTCCTGTAGGTACTTATAATTATTGTGGTGTTGCAATAAAAAGATATCAATTGGAGTTGGACGGGCATGAGCAAGAAGAAATTTATTTGATTAAATTTTGGCACATAGTAAACATCTCAAAATTAGAAAAGAGCTCACACATTTGTCTCACATCCATACATTTTTACATTTATGTACCAAAAATCACCTAGAAAATCCTAGCAAAAAATCTCTCCCTCAAAAGGTGGGTATCGTCAATAATTCACTAACACTAGAACAACCCCAGACATATAGATCAAGGCCCGTATTCAACGCACACTACTCACATAAACATGCGGTCACAAGGTGTTCCGTACAAAAAATACTGGTATTTATTAAAGGGATGGTGTTGCCAGCTCGAATGTGCAATCACCCGAATTTACTCTATAGTCCACCCATACCTGCGTCGTACTATGTGACGCAGTAAACAAATGTCAAACTAAACTATATCAAAAGAATTTAGTTTGACACTGTGACAAAGTATATGTCCTAGTGTCCTCCTATAAAGCTAGATATACCCTATTTTATTTTGAAATGATGTACTTGTTTTCTAAAACATGCAATAATATCCCATTAGTAAAGAAGTAACAAAACTTTACATAACCATCTACAATCTGAACTTATATTAATAGGATTTTTATTAGTTTATTTTTCTCATGGTGTCTTGCCAATTAGCGATAGAAATATTAAAATAAAATGTAAAAGTGCTCCATTGTAGCATATTTGAATAAATGAATTTTGAGTTTGAGTTTCTATTATTTTGAGTTTTAAATATTTTAGCAACATAATCATAGCTCGACTTTATGTTGTGTTTCTTCATTTAAGTCTATTTAAATAAGCTACAAATATAATCAAATATTTCCTTAGATTTCAATTTTCCTAGTCGTTAAATAAATTTTCACCCAAAAAATCTCCCACACCAACGAGCACTCCACAACTGGCAACACAAAAAAGGGTTCCCATTACGAAGGCTCGTCACGTGCCACACCGGCCAGATTTGAGAGAAGGTATGCCTCCTTTGATATAAAGTTTTCTTAGCTCCATTCTATATTGAAATCGTGGGGAAACTGTACGAAGCGCGCGTGTTTTGTTTTTGGACTACGCACTTGGGAGTGAATTAAAAGTTACCCTGAAGACCTAAGGTACTATAGGATTACAGGCAGATATAGTAAAAACCTTGAATCGTATAGAAGTAGGCTATTGCATACGAGCCAGTAGAAAGACATTGTTTATTAAAAAAAAATACCTACACAAATTGTTTGTATACTAAAAGCGGCAAGTGGTTTAGACGTATTCGAGTAATCGGTGAACTTCTTTCTCCTTGGTTTGAAGTGGGATAAAAATCTACTATCTCACTGAAAATTTTACCCCAAACAGAATGATTTTAGTACAAGATTTGATATTCTGTGTTTTGGACATTTGCCTGATTTTTATATACTAGCAGATGAACAAGACGAGCTCGACATAATTTACGTGATTTTAGCTATAACGCCTGTTCATTACATTCACAGTATAACTAAGGCATCTAAATAACTTTTTCATCAAATCTGTAGGTGAAAAAGCTCTTCCGTCTACCTCATGTAGGTAGAGTTGAATTACTTATAAACTATATTCCTTTCTTCAAAAGGTATAAAAGAAAAGAATGACTGACTGACTGATCTATCAACGCACAGCCCAAACCGTTGAGCGAATCGGGTTGAAATTCAGAGTACAGAAAGGTTTTAGGTCGCGTCGTAGACCCCGCTAAGAAAGAATTTTGCTACACTGATAAAGCCGCGAGTATAAACTAGTATATTTGTATTTCAATCAGATTAATTGATATTGAAGATTAAAGTTGATAATTTCTGTCTTTATGCCTAAGCCTATAATGCGATTTGAAGAAAAAAACTTAAGTTTAATTTCCAAGAACAATCCCAACTTCCAAACCCACAGAAAACAAATTGATTTCTTCGATCGAATTCCACAATCTGTCAACAGAATTATCTTAACCCTACGTCCGGCGGCGGGTCAGAATGATCCCAATACCTGATGCGCCGTCACGTCTCGCACTTTGAATGCCAAATCACGAAGGTAGACCTTCGGGGCCTGAGGGACCCCGTATGAAAATAAAATGATTGCGAAGGGTCTGCGGCACTGTATTAAAATATTCCCTAAGGTTGGGAGCGCACCTGATGTTTGGATAGTTGGTTTGTTTATACGCGTTTTATCTGTGATTCTGTGATAAATGACGTGTGAGGGATTTTTATGATGCTGTTTGCATTTCATATTGTGTTCTATAGCGTTTAGTAAGATTTTAGATCATGGTATGTAAATAAAATTATATTTATCTGTGCCTGCTGTCTTTGGATATTATAAAAACGATCATTCAAGCAAGTAAAAGCAAAACTACAATATAGAAAAAAAATTGCAACTTATTAGAAAAAACAATTTCGCTAAACAATTTTTTATAATCTACATTTACAATCAAATAGATCACCAGAAATATTAATGCATCGTACAATCTACAAATATGCCATATTAAGTAGCGTTTAAGATGCCTCATCAATTAAAAAACTAAACTATGTACTTACACATCACTCAATTACACTCAATATTAATCTCATATCTCTATAATAAAGCTTATTGCACAATTCCCGCTAGATGTCACCCCTCGCACGGCAGGTGTCTCCGAGACCCCGCCAGTCGAACGAAGGGTTATAATGAATCGAACTCGGCATTATTTAGCATGAAATTAAGACTATCTGCGCCAGATTAATGAAGATATCTCTCTACACTCTCTGCAATCTTTGACTACAGGTTGATGTAGTTTAAAAATACAAGAGTGTTTTGTGAATTTTGGTTTAGTTATTTTGACGTAGGTAGCACACACGCGCGCAAACGTACAAACGTTCTAGTTCACTTCATGAGGTGGCGCAAAAATAATCATCAGTTTTTTTTTTGTTTTAAACCAACTTGGAAGATAAATTTAGCGCCACCCTATATTATATTTTTTTACATTAGCTTATGACTGGTGCTTTGCTCCAGGTGAAATCCTTGCTTAGCAGATGTTCACCTCATAATTCCTACATTTGTATCAAATCCGTCTCAGTCAGTCCAGCATAGAATTTATTGAATAGAAATCAATTCTGTACTTTTTACACACTCGTTATAATTAATTAATAATTACCATCATCTTGTTGAAAATGATATAACTCGAGTTATAATTTCCATAGCATAGTAGCGTTATCACGTTGTACGTGTGTACTCTACACTTGTACATTAATAATGCTGAAATACGAGTTATATACTTTTTCACAGCACGTACAATATTATACTTTACAAATCGTGTAGAGAAATAAACCGGTCCTTTTGTACATTTCCATCCCCTGTACAAATCCTTACCTCGAAAGGTACGCCGTCGGGAGTAGTTGAATAAATTACTCCGAATAATTCCTGAATTAACATTTTTAATCTCCGCCGAGATGTAACACGAATAAATTAAGATGCCGCTGCTCGTCTGATCGCAGACTAATGATAACAGCTTTGTTAAGTGGTCGGTTTATCTTGCTCCTTAGATGTGACAGGTAAGTAATGTTTACCGGATTACGTAAGTAGGGTTAAATACTTTGAAAATGTTTCTCTTTTTCTTTTCAAGAACATTATAATACAAAATTCATGCAAAAGTTTTGTGATAACGCATATAAGTACTATTTGTGAATATAATCAAGTTGTGGACATTTTCGTAGACTAACTTTTACATGTCTATCAGCCAGAACATAATATTATAGGATCTTTTCGAGGCAAAATATAATAACAAATATAATGAACATTACCTAATTAAGTCAAGTTTGTGACTCTTCGACCTCATAGCAGGCGTGAACTCCTGATGAAGGATATCGTGACTGTTTCGAATTCGTGGTTAAGACAATGTCAAGTAAAGAAATAAGTATTAATGTAATTTTAATTACCTCAACTTGGTACGTGACAGCCGTGCTGTACTTGAAATGAACATCACTAAATTGCTCAAAAGAAATAGAAATATATTACAAAATCACCCCATTGCGTTATGTATTCAAACGTCGGACAAAAGTTCATATATCACAGGTCGCGAAACCCGAAAACTATTCCCGTCGGGCGCGCACTAAAACAGCAATAACGAGGCCATATATTACGCAGCCAGGTGACTGATTCACTGCCCCTATTGTATACCAGGATACAGAGCATTGGATACTGGGAAAAGGATAGATAGATAACCCTTTATTGGAACACAAGAGACAAAGTACAAAATCAACTTATAAACTAAAACAATACAAAAGCTATGTGTTACAATTGGCGGTCTTATCGCTAATAGCGATCTCTTCCAGACAACCGTGCAGGGAGAGGAGAAAAGTTGAAATTCACATGGGTTAGGTGGTGTGTTCAGGACACTTCACATCAATCGTAGTGGGTGTGAATTACCCAATAGGCCCTCTGATCATGATCAGATCATGATTTATTTACCTGTTAAGACTCTTTACCCAGCTTGACGCGCTCTCGTACTGATATTTGATACATTTTGAAATACAAATTTTAAAGTTAAAGTTTTTGAAAATTCTTCACGAAAAGCTCTGCACAATATTACTGCACACATTTTAATCTACACATCTAAAGCGCTAAAATCCATGTTTTTTATGTACGATACATTTTTCACTTACTTTCAAGTATAGTAACTAGGTAGAATATATTGTACAAACCTGATGTACTGTCCTATCTCATCAGTGAGCGCACAACGGCCGGCTGACAAACGGTAATGGTGGCGCGCGGTGTCGCGGCCAATGTTGCCCGCTATTGATGCGGCGGACAGCGCGCGGAAACGAACGTAAATTACCTAACTCATAGGTGCACTTGAAATAACTACGTTAGGGAATTCAGTTACCTATTAAAAGGCATACCTACAGGCCATTTTTCAGACTTCTATAATAGAAAAACACCGACTTACGGTTATAAATGTTGATACTAGACTCGACTCTGGGTTTCGTACCCTGGGTGATGAAGGTCCAAAATCCAGGGTCCAGCCTATTTTCGACTTTTAAATCTATGAGTTTAGACGGTATTTATGCATCTTACTAGTCTTACTAATATTATAAACGTGAAAGTTTGTAAGAATGTCAGGATGTATATTTGTTACTCTTTCACGCCTAAACGGGTGGACCGATTGAGCTGAAATTTGGTAGATAGATAGCTTAGACCCTGGAATAGGTACAGCATAGTAATTTATATGAATAACATTCGCGCTGATGACGGCAATGTGGTCAACAAACACAACTTACTCTCTTATTCTTATTACTTTAAAAAGATATTGCACAAATTTACTAGCATAACATTTGAGTCAATATGTTATGACCCAGAGAAAATCAGTCAAATTAAGTTCATAAAAACCATCACCACAATACAACTATTTTACCACACATTTTCCCCAAAACGCTTGTATGAATAGAGCCAGTCTTTATAACGTATAAAACCCGTGTAGTGCCTAAATCTGTTCGTTTGTAGGGATGTAAACAGGCGGCGTTAGATTTGTATGCAAATCGCGACAACTGCAGGTGCCCCACAGCTCCTACTGATAACAAAACAACGCTCAGAACTGAGACTGAAGGGAGGTTTGGATTTTAATGCTTGTACATTTTATTCTCTGATAGAGTAGAATGGAGGAGAAAAACGTGTTGTGTCGACCCTACCTAATGTGGGATAAGGGCAGGAAGAAGAAGACAACATTTTATGATGTGCAAACTAAACTAAGACCTTATTATGTATATTCTAAGGAAGCAAATAAAGTATTGAGTATTGAGACAATACATACTTTATTCTCTTGACTATTTTGAAGCGGTGGTGACCAAGGGGTTATGTGGTGCAGATGTTATTTTGGATCACAGAATTCGAGTCCCAGCCTTGACTATAATTATTAGTTATGTATGGTTTTTCCACTCGTCATACTGGTGGTAGGCTTCTGGACAAAACTGTGTTGCCGAGCTGTCAATATAACCGTGTTCCAGCATGATGCTCAGTGAAGCCAGGGAATGATTTATCCCGCCTTCTAGGTTTAGTCTGCAACGGCTGCATCGTCGCTTAACTTCAAGTGAGATAGAAGGCTAACCTATAAACAATATAATATATACAAACAAAAACAAACAATATAATGTATATAACAAAATAATGTGTTATATAATGTATTTATATTTGTGTATTTTATTGTATGTAAATATACCTTTAATATGTATTAGTTTGGTAGTTTTAATGTTTAGTTTTAGTTTTTTCTTAACTGTCCCTGATATTGTCTGCACTCCTCCATTATCCATGTAAATTTTCTCCAGGAACAGGTCAACTGGTAGAAAATGCTACTTTAGCATTAAGTTAGTCCTAGCGTTGTGCTGAATAATAAAATAAAATAAAATAAATATACCTAGACTAGTTGTAATTTGACTCAAACAGTGTAAGTAAGGTAGCCTGTTCTGTCGCTGTTTTAACCCCAATTTAAACTTATTACAACAGAGAACAAATTTTACGCTCTGTATTCACGAATGCCTTAAGATTTTTGGAGTTCATCCCAAGAAAGTTTCAAAACGTTCAAGGTAAATCTAACAAATAGGTATTGTTACATTCCACGGCACAAGTTGTGACACTAAAAGTGCGATAATGTGCTGAACTGGGAGCAAAGTGCCGGAGGAACTGCCACACCTAACTTTTCTATCCGAATGATGCTTGTAGAAATGGGGTATGGGTATATCGATAAAACTTACGACAAAATATTATCGACATTGATATTACTATAATGACGTATTGTCTAGAGAGATCGCCATTAGTGAATACTGCCCAATTGTAACACTTTATTTCTCAAATGTGTAATTTTAAAGCTTATTCTGTCGTATTTATGGTGTTCAATAAAGAGTCTTTAAATTACTTTAATATTGTTGGGCTATTACATTTTATTATATTATGTACAATGTACATAGTACATAGGTGTATACAACTTACCTTAACTTATAGGTGTATAAATACAGTTACCGGGGGTAGACTTCCTTTGCAGGAGGTCGTCTAGGTGGGTACCCCAACAGTGCCAGTTATTCTACCGCCTGAGCAGTAATGTGCAAACATTACTGTGCTTCGGTAGGAGGGTACTGTAGCTAGTGAAATTACTGGGCTTAAGAGTCTTAACATCTTATGATTCTTGAGTAAGAAGCGTTGGTGCAGTGCACCTAGAATTGCGCATAATTGTGAAATTCTGGGTAGCACTTCACTGATTATGGGCAGCGTTGTCTCTTGACATCAAGAGAGCGTCTTGCGCGTCTTCTTACGACTTCTCCACATAAAAAAAAACTTTACGTGATAATGAAGCCCTAGCTACATACATGATATTATGAATACAACCAATATTTATTACATAGTTTAAACAGTACCAAAATTTCAGTTTCATAGTAACACAACCTTTCATTCTCTACTACTTCGTTTCACGTTTAGCCTACATACGTACCCAATTTCAACCAAATCCGTCCAATAGTTAAGGCGTCAAAGAGCAGCACAACAAACATTCACACAAGCTTTTGCAATGAAAAAATTAGTAGGATACAAGAATTATACAGTCAATTAATTATTGAATTTGTTATCGATATTCGATTTTCTCATCCCTACAGGGAGAGTAGGGAAGCGGGAAAGTGAATTCTTTCACCTGATAGCACGGTTATTAGCCAATTGGAAACTCATTTCGATCCTAATAGAGGTATAATAAAAAGACCCCTCGCTATTTCTTCGTTTATTTGGAGCGAAGGTAAAAAATAAAATTTTCTTATTCAATTTACTCCAGCATTTCTTACTTCTTGCTATTTTTAGTGAAAATATTCTGCAAATAATCAAGTATAAATCTATGTTACATTTATATTCCACGTACCTTTATCTTACGCAATAGCAGTGGATTTTATCACAATGCAATAAAAATATTTTGGAGCGAATTACATTTCGATTTTTTCTATGGTCTAAGATTCATAATAATACATCGATGTGTGTTTTGCTGTTATCTCAATTATGCTTTATATTCAAATGTTTAATTGCACTTTTAAAGGTGCAACTATCATGTGAAGTAAGTGTCAATAATTTCAATTAAAAAGTGATTTTGATTTTTTAATTTCGAATGAATATCTGACGCTAAATGAGGCTGCTTCATCATTAAACAAAAATATTTGCATATTCATATACATATGTTAGAACAAAATAACATTTTCAAAGGTAGGAAAATAAATGAAAACGAGGAATGAAAATCTATTTTATGCCATAATTTAACTTTAACTCTGTGCTATTACACGTACATAAGTCGTGTCCATCTAAATACATAAAAGGAAAGAGTGACTGATTGACTGATCTATCAACGCACAGCCAAAACCACCGGATAGATTGCGTTGAAATTTGGAACACAGATAGGTTTTATGACGTAGACCTCCGCTAAGAAAGGATTTTACCATGCGGGCAAAGCCGCGAGCGTGATCTAATTTTATATAAAGCATTACCGAGAGCTGAAAAGTTCTTAAAAACTTTCACAAGTAGAGACCGAGAGTTACACTCGTGGCATTAAGGAAAAACCGCCCGATCAAACCAAACCTATATTTGATTGTTCGTGCGCGAAGTATTTTTTCGTCAGCCCGCGTTAAAGCCCCTTTAATGACAGGAAAATTGAAACTTTTCGACAAAAACTCGACCGAGTGTCGTGAAATATGTGCGCACTGCTCGTTAGATAATGCGGAAACAATCGCCGATTTTGAGGTAGGAATTAAATATAAATTATATTTCCCTAAGGAGGAACTTCTTAAAGAAAAGTATAAAATATCTTATAACTTCAGCAACTGTATATTGATAATTTGATTTCTTTTAATCATACCCATATTATGAACAATACGAAACCAAAGTAAACATTGTAAACGTATATAATGTATTTTAAAAAAGTTTCTTGCTCTCGTTATTTTCATAGGAGGTGCTTTCCGAATGGCCGGTAGAAATTAAAAAATGTAAAACAGGCTTGCAAAAGTGCTCTATTTGATAAATTGCGTTGGATTTGAAAATGAAGTGAAAAGGTAACAAATTCACACACATATCCACACTTACATACTTCAGAATCTATACTATTATGATTTATCTCTTCACAAATATGCCTTCCTACACCTTTTCGCAACACCTCGTGTAAGATAAAGTTATTGAAATTCATAAATCACATCGAGTCGGACACACCGCTCCACGTACGGCCTGTTGTTTAACAAATACAATACTGTTATATCGAGAATGTTGCGTTTGCTACAAGTTATGCACGACTAGCGAGTTTATTGTTTTCTTTTCATTAGATAAGACCACTGGCGGAACCAGGATTTGGTTCTGGGGGGGCCAAGGTGCAGACGGGCAAAAATATTATATTATAATTTTTTCTACGAAAAGTGTGTTTAGCTCGCTCTGAACAGTTAGAAAGTTCAAATATCCTTAATAATAAATGCGCGAACAGCTTGCTGCAAGCGCCGAGAATAAAATTATAATCTTGACCATGAAATATGTGCAAAATTCGTACCTCTACAATGATTCTGGGGCTTGGCCCCCTGCCCCCCCCCTAAATCCGCCTATGGTAAGACTATATAGTGATTACACTATATAGTATATAAAAAGTAGCTTCCAACTGTCTGTCTGTCCCTATGAATGCTTGAATCTTTAAAACTACGCAACGGATTTTGATGCAATTTTAAATAGATAGAGTTATTAAAGAGGAAGGCGCTACGATGTGCTTTACTTGGGGTAGACTTCCTTTGCAGGAGGTCGTCTAGGTGGGTACCCCAACAGTGCCAGTTATTCTACCGCCTGAGCAGTGATGTGCAAACATTACTGTGCTCCGGTAGGAGGGCACTGTAGCTAGTGAAATTACTGGGCTAAAGAGTCTTAACATCATGACTCTTGAGTAAGAAGCGTTGGTGCAGTGCTCCTAGAATTTCACATCATTGTGAAATCCTAGGTAACACTGTACTGATTATGGGCAGCCGTTATCTCTTAACATCAGGAGAGCGTCTTGCTCGTCTTCTACTTCATAACATAAAAAAAAAAAAAAAAAAAAAAAAAAAAAAATGTGCGCGAAAGTCCTTTAGTAACAAGGCCTTTTAGATTATATATTTTTCTAGTAGACACGCGCGCTACGAAGTGTAGCGCCTTACATAAAATACCGATACCGATATCTATCAGTATTTCTCTTCTACCTCTATCAAAATTAAATAAAATCAAAAACACGAATAATTTGCCGTATTTTCATTACGTGGTTAACGTGGTCCTTCACCATTGGCCTCATCTCGAAGCTCAAAGTCGCCCAGCGTGCTATGGAAAGGGCTATCCTCGGGGTTTCTCTACGAGATCGAATCAGAAATGAAGAAATCCGTAGACGAACTAAAGTCACCGACATAGCCCGACGGATTAGCAAGCTGAAGTGGCAATGGGCAGGCCATATAGCACGCAGAGCGGATGGCCGATGGGGTCGAAAAGTGCTCGAGTGGAGACCACGGACTAGCAAACGAAGCGTAGGACGTCCACCCACAAGGTGGACAGACGACCTTATAAAGGTCGCCGGAAGACGCTGGATGCAGGTCGCTTCCAACCGGTACATATGGAAGTCCAAAGGGGAGGCCTATGTTCAGCAGTGGACGTCCAATGGCTGAGATGATGATGATGATGATTTTCATTAGGAAATACAAATTTTAATTATTGTATATGTTTCGGCTAAAGTCCGAAGAGCGGCTACACCTAGGTTTAGCCGGTTAAACCTAGGTGTAGCCGACCGCACTCGGTTAAAGTTAGGTGTTGAAGATTTATTTTCAGCCTCACGCGTTTAAAACGTGAGACAAGTTGTTATCAACACGTTTAATTGTTGTATGGTGATCGTCATAAAATTAGTATTAAGTATTCTTTAATGATGAATTGAGAACTCTGGAATAAGGACAAGGTAGGTTTAACCGGCTAAACCTAGGTGTAGCCGCATTTCGGACTTTAGCCGAAACATATATACACATTAGTTGAGCTTAGGTTGATCACATAACTGTATGCCCTATAACTCTGTAACTATTCATATTATATTTATTTTTATAGTTATACCTAATATACATATTTCCAAAACTGTCGTCGAACTTTTCTGTTGATTCATAATATTATTGTAAAATGCATAATTCTGAACCCTCGAGGAACCCACGAGACAGGCTATGGCCTAGTGTGGGGTCCAATAGTAAATAGAGATGAATTGTAAAACACTGTTTTTGGTTAATAAACATATGTTTATGTTATATGTTTATATATACAAATTGTCAGGTGTGATGTGGTTAAACGAAAACCTATTTTGTGTTAAAAAAAAACATAAAAAGTCCGCTCCAGCTTATAACTAAGGCAGTATCCCCACGCACATGCAATAGATCAAGTGCACCTGTAATATTAACGGCAACTATCACGCGCACGCGGCGTCGATCCCATCGAGAACAAGAAGAATTTGTCAAACATCTTTCCCTCGCTGCTACACGAAAATGATTCTTTCATTACACGTGTAACACCTTGTACATATGTTATGTGTTGACTATATAATATGTGTTATGTACAGTTAGAATTTCATGTATTTTACAGCTTTCAAAACAGGATACACTGATGGCGTCAAATTGATTAGAATAGAATAATACTTTATTGCATACCAAGTAATTACAAAGAAACTTACTGAGCTAGATATCTAAATGTTACCTAGATATGTAAACAATCGGCGGTCTTATCGCACTAGGCAATTTCTTACAGACAACTCGGGAATGGAACAGGACTGATATTACAATAATAGTCGGTGGACGGTGGTAGTGTATTTTTTTACGCGAAAAAGTAAGATGACGAGTAAGACGCTCTCAGTCCTGATGTTAAGAGATAACGCTGCTTATAATCAGTACAATGCCACCTAGAATTTAACAATGATGTGAAATTCTAGGTGCACTGCGCCAACGCTTCTTACTCAAAATTCATAAGATGTAAATACTCTTTAGCCCAGTAATTTCACCAGCTACAGTGCCCTCCTACCGTAGCATAGTAATTTTTGCACATCACTGCAAAGTAGAACAACTGGCACTGTTGGGGTACCTAGACGACCTCTTGCAAAAGAAGTCTACGCCCGGTAAAAATATGGTATGTAAGTATGGTGGATTATGTATGTAAAAGACCATTATAGGTTTTCAGATCTCTAAGGTTACAAGGCCTATTTATTTTTTTGACCGTGTTTTTATAAGGCCTCCAACATGATAGAATAGCATAGAATAGAATTACGCTTTATTGTGACCATAAAATATAACAAAATGTACTTAAAATTACTATGAAATATTGGCCTACAATGGGCGGTCTTATCGCTCAAAGCGATTTCTTCCAGGCAACCAAATTTTGCACGGATACATTTCCTTATGAAGAGTAGGGTTTTACCGGGGGTAGACTTCCTTTACAGGAGGTCTTCTAGGTGGGTACCCCAACAGTGCCAGTTATTCTACCGCCTGAGCAGTAATGTGCAAACATTACTGTGCTTCGGTAGGAGGGCACTGTAGCTAGAGAAATTACTGGGCTAAAGAGTCTTAACATCTTATGACTCTTGAGTAAGAAGCGTGTGTGCAGTGCACTTAGAATTGCGCATAATTGTGAAATTCTGGGTAGCACTGTTCTGATTATGGGCAGCGTTATCTCTTAACATCAGGAGAGCGTCTTGCTCGTCTACTTACTTCTCCACATAAAAAAAAAAAAGGGTTTATGTGGAAAACATTAGGTATTTACACGGTATGGTACATAATTTATCCACTGCCTACATTTATTTCATATGAAATAGACTGAGACACAGTTTTGTGTGCTTTTGGAAACGTGGTACGGTCCAGACAATAATGTTGGCCACTGAGAGTACCTAGGACCCCTAGAATACAAGCTGGTCATACAACCATTTAGCCACGGACATATACATTAACTGTACATTAACACCTCGCCGTCACAAAGCACGTTTGACTGAGAGATGTAATCTCTCCTCCCTTGTCTTATCTCTCACGTGTGGTAAACTGCTCTACTTGGTTCGTTTTTGTTTATTTACTTCTGTTCTGCAACATACTCGTCTAGATCTTAGATCTCCGCTACCTCTCATAATAATTATTTTTAGCTCAATGAGCTTAAACCTAAACTGCTAAAATTATTTAAAAATTGTATTTGAAACATAAAATCTAAAGATCTACAAAATTACCATCTCATAATACAGCAATATAATATTTGTATTAAAAGCACAACAAAATCTTGTGTATTTATTAAATTTTGTTTCTTTAGATATCTCCTCTAAAACAGACATTCTTGACTGCTAATTTTCCAATGATATTTTACATTCTTTTACAAGCATTAAATTCATAAAAAATAGCATATGCAGCCATTTTTACTAACGTTGCTTGGAAAATCATCAATTCGAAAAATTGATATCCGCGGCGATCCAATGTGGTCACATGACGAAATTTGTTTTATGAATGGTCAATATACATATATATTTATTTATTTATTTTATTTATATATTTTTCTTTAACTAAGTAGAGCCTCTTACTGTTACATGCATACAGGACTATTTGCCACAATGGAACTCCTTTTTCGGTCCTTTGTGGTTTCTCCTTTGATTAACTTTGATCTAGGTGAGTGCAGCAAGGTGCTCCACCTCTGATAGCGCTAATGGATTGACAGACACAAAGAGTTACTGCCTTCAACCATTTACTTAGACGCTTTGTTTCTGTAACTTGCTATACGTGTGGGTTTCTTCGTCATTTAAGGTGCTTCGAGAAAGCTAGAATTTGGTATGTTCAGGCAGCTTAAAACCTGCAATATCACAGAATATGCTACTATTATTATTATAAAAAAAATAAACTGGTTATTGATTTGAGAGCAATTAAACGTATCTATTTCAACAGACTCCAAAAAAGAAGTACTTTGACAATTCGTTGGATTGTAGTCTTTTTCGTATTTTTCATCGATTGTTTTTTTTTTTCAAATGATTACTTTTCAAGTGATTCCACTTACCATACTATATCAAAATATGTCGTTCTGTTCTCAAGTAATGAACAAAAACATGAGTCTCGTTCCCGCGTTTTAAAACGAGCTTAATATTAAAGAGCATAGATAGAAGTGAAAAAAACATTAGTTTTAACTAATATTTATTCTATAATATACATTTTTATGCACAATCAAGAAGATTGCGCACTTTTTAAGGAGAATTTTAAGTTATTTAGGCTTTGACGGACTTGGGGAGGAAGGGAGCGCTGGGCTGGTAGCCGTTCTCGTCGGCGAGGTATGTGACGACGTATTCGACTCCATCAAGGATCCACTTGAAGCTACCGGTGACTGTCTGGGCCTCGTTCTCAGTACCGACGTTCTTCAGGGATCCCTGGGCTTGGGCGCCGATTCCGTTGCTGGCCTCGAAACTAAAAATAAACAATATTTTAAAGTTTTTTGTCTTTAATGGCATGGCTATACTCAACAGTGATTTTAGATGATGCTATGTGTTCTGACATTTACTAATATTATTCTACCAAAAGGCAGACGGATTATATTTTGAAATCGCGAGTGTGATGTAAAATTAAAGTCATAAAATTCATAATTTGTTGTAAGGTCAACTTCATAATAAAAATTGATGTCAGATGTTTTGGATTGAATGTAACTTTGTCATTCTACTGACATTTAAATAAATTAGCTTTTGATGCAAGGACTCTCTCAGGGTTAGTTTAAAGTGTCGGCCACACTGCGTCGTCACATTTTGTCGCAGGGTATTTTTTATTGGACATTTTTGTTAGATAATTATGTTACTACTGCAAGGTTGTCTGGAAGAGACACTTTTGCTAGGCCGCCAATTGTTGCACTTAGATAAGTTATTATAATAAATTGTTTTTTTGTTATTTATGGGAGGTATTTCAATAAGGATTTTTCTATTCAATTCTACACTTCAATAATATATCCCACTAGATATATAACTCTTGATCTTTAAAGTATTTTATCTCGGATAGTTGCAGGGCGTTACTAGTTAAATGTGAGGGTGTATGTTACCCGTTCTGGAAGTTGCCGTCTCCGATGTTGGGGAGGTCTTGCTGGGCAACGATTTGAGCATCCCTGTCTCCGGAGGAAGGAGGAGCAGCCACGGCGGCGGCGACCACGACGGCGAGGACTACCAACTGTTACAAGAGACAACATAAACATTAATTATCCTGTAATAATATTTTTAAACGATTCGTAAGTATTTAGATTCATCTTTGTAAATAAACGGCATAAACTAAAAGCGTAACCGCAGCTACTCCCTGAAGAAGATCCTCGTGCAGGATCGAAACGGTCGGCACGAAGGCGAAGTAAATACAAGTGAATTTATGCCGTTTATTCACAAATCTGTAAAAATAATAACAATTGGGCTTTGTACTCCAACTGAACAGGTTACCCTTCTTACACTGTCCGAGTCAAATCACAATTTATAGGTTGTGAGGCGAACCTATATGTTGCAGTTTTAAGTCGCCGAAATTACTACAGGGCCTGCAACATGACCTCCTGACGACTGTCTCCTACATATCTTACCCTTACCCTGCAATACCCTTGCGGTTATTATCTCTTCTTCGAATGAGGAACTTATTCTAACAAGTTCTGCTACTCGTAATTTGTTTTTATTGATCACATTTTTATTCCCATCACTGCTCTTTTGATTTATAACTTTTATAACGCTTACATATGTTTTATAATTGTAAAGGACTTACAATTATAAAAAAATCACAATTTTAAAAACAACCAGAATTTGTATCACATTGGTTAACACCAGTCAGTGCTTAAGGTTTTTTTTTGCAAGCGGCCCTTAATTTAATAAATTAATTATGGCCCGATTAGCCCCGAAAGTAGCAAATGCAAAAATTGTTTGTACACTTACGAATTTCATGTTGGAGGTGGGTTTGTGTGTCAAAGGATGGACGGAAAGTGATATGAATTCAGACTATGCATGCATTTATATACGCATAGTTTGCATATCTGATGTGGCCATGTTGATTCGCCAAATACTGCATTCATCTTCAGTATTGAGAAGCGCAACCAAATTTTTTATTATAGGTCAAAGCCATCGTTATAATATTAAACACGGAAGTTTTTCAATTTAAAGATAGATAACTTTTTATTCATAATACCTATAACAAATAAATACAAGATTTCTAAGATATAATACAATCTAAGATATTTTTGCATCATCGAGTCTGTATCGTATTAGAAATATATTGTTACACACAAAAAACACTTCAATAATATATAATCTGTGTGTATAATCGTGGCTCAGTGGTCGTATGTGATCCGGAGGCCCTGGGTTCAGATCTGTGTGGCAAAATCTTTTCGCCTGGACGATACCGTGTTTCGGAAGGCACGTAAAACTGTGGGTCCCGGCTGTTTCCTATAAGATATGTAGGAGGTCGTTAGGTCATGTTGCAGGCCCTGTACTAATCCCGGCGACCTGAAACTGCAACATATAGATCGGCCACACAACCTTTAAATTGTGTTTTGACTCTGACTGTGTAAGTAGGGTAACCTGTTCTGTTGGAGTATTAACCCCAATTATTATAATTATTGTTAGCTTGCAATCCTTGTAGGAATCTTGGCGACATAAAAATGGATTGAGTATCAGAATGATTGATTTGTTTTATAACTCTTGATTGAAACAGAGAATACTTTCTAGTCTGTATATTAAGTGTTGACAATTGGCGGTCTTAGCGCAAATTGAGATCTCTGCCAGACAACCGTGCCGAGACAGGGAAGAATATTGATTTTCACACGGGTGACAACAAATAAAAAATATAAACTGCAGTATGAAGTACACGAGTAAAATTTATTCGTCCTTTTTTGAACTCAAGGCCAAGAATTAATATTAAAAAAGTGTAAAACAGGTCATGGTACTCTATGGTATGTATGTCATGAAGTTATGAGCTTCTTATGAGTCATAATTGTTATGGGACAATGCCCCGAACCTAGCTAAATCAAGTTATGTTTATTTATAAAACTAGTATGAAAGTAGTAATGTCAATAATATTATTATTTATTTATTTTATTGTTCAGCACAACGCTAGGACTAACTTAATGCTAAAATAGCATTTTCTACCAGTTGACCTGTAACTGGAGAAAATTTACAAGAAAATGGGAGAAGTGCGGACAATGCATGGGAGAAGTGGAGTGATTATAAATTGCATTTTCATACTAGAGGTCCCGGTTAACCTCGAATTACCTACATCTATAATATATAACTCCTGTTTCCTGCTTAGATAGGTCAAAAGTTATGTTGGAATATTGATTAATATTTTTGCCCAAAAACCGAGGGTCAAAAATTAATAATTGCGAATAAATTATATCAATCAATAATATTATGATCGACATTTTAATAATTAAAAATTACAAAACTAATTAATATAACAACGCAATTATAATTTTAAATTAATTGTATTAAGATGTACCCATGTCGTTTGCATTAAGGTTGACATCTATGTTTAGAAAATTAGGCACAAATTCACGGTCATTATTAAATGATTAGTCATTAGGGTAACCCATAAAGGGCACACCTTTTTACAAGCTTTTATTTACTTTCACCTGTCTGTTGTCTGTCTGTCTGTAACCAAATCTTGGAAGTTTATTTTAATCCACTTCCCGATTTCTGATTGAGCTGAAATTTGGCATGCATGTAAAAATCAGATCACAATGCAATTTTATTATGGAGCTGATCTGATAGTGGAACAGGAAGGTGGCCATAAGAACGCAATTAAACGACGCAACCCCATCGAGTTTGGGTTCATTTGATTCGTCCTGACGAAAACTTTTGTGCTAAATGGTAATAATAATAAAAGGTTGTTTCCATAAAGTTTTTTTTTATTTCACTTGTTAAGACGAGCTTCTTAGAGTCATAGAGCGCTAAAGTTAAAAGAAGTTAGACGTTTCTTAAAGTTGTCATGTAATGACAGCATGCAGCACGTAGTAGATTACTACGTATTTTTTTTATAAAAAATAGGGCTGCGTTTGACCATAGTCTCATCTGTTGGTAAGTGATGACGCGGTCGAAAATATTGCGCACAGGCCTCATCATCATCATCCACAGCCTTCTATATCCCACTGATGGGCATAGGTCTTTTTCTTATCCAAGGAAAAATGCATTATACATTTGTATGTGGTAATCTCCCGCCGAAGATGAGCGCGGCGGGGATACTCAGTAAAAAACCTGGGGGTTTTCCTGCGGGACGCCATAATGCCGGGGCTGCGGGTACGCCGAAGCACTTGTCCGGGGCCCCGACTGTGTTTGGTCCTCACTGATAGGAGGACCCCACCGCTCTTTCGTGTTTTAACCTTGTCTTAACCTCTTAACTTAACCCTGTCTTGGGTCAATATCATCCATGTGCACAGATAAAAGAATACTAGTATCCATGTGCGACCCGCTACATTTACTATATCGTCCACCCATCTTGCTGCTGGACGACCGACATTCCGTTTGCCTATCCTTGGCCACCATTCAGTCAGCGTCTTGCTCCATCTGTCATCACCTCGCCTAGCCACGTGTCCTACCCAACTCCATCAGGCCTAGTTCATCATCATCAACTCAGCCGTAGGACGTCCACTTCTAAATATAGACCTCACCTTTATTATGTACCGGTTGGAAGCGACCAGCATCCAGCGTCTTCCGACGACCTTTATAAGGTCGTCTGTCCACCTTTTGGGTGGAGGCCTAGTTAGCCTATTAACCCTCGATTACGTGACAAAGTTACAATGTTTTTTTTCACTTTACTACTCTCTGGCTCTAAGAACATTTTATTTTTGACGGTTAATAGTGATAGACACCCGTGTGCGATAGGCACTCGGCTCTCTGGATGTTAAGGCTTTGCAGATTCCCGGACCTCTATCACAAAATCTATGCGCGAGTGCCGATGAGTTGTTTTAGTGGGTATACCCGAGTTGTCTTGCACGGGGAGTCCCACATAATCCTCCTGTTTCCAGTCCAGAGTCCTGTCCGGGAGTCATACCCTCCCGCATTTTTTGACCTTTCATCCCAATTTTTATTGAGTAATTTTTTTTTTGATCCTACCGCCCGAAGGTACGTAAAAATATCGTGCATCTGCTTACATAAAAAAGAGGATACTCTATGGAAAATCGCCACAAAATTATACATACACGTATAAGTATTTACAAATATATAACATAAAGGCATAACTGCATAATATTAATAAATATAATATGTTCATCTTAGCTAATGGATTTTAAATGGTATTTATTAAAACATTTAATACTGACGACTGTAATAAAAACAGATGCCACACTTCTACTTAATACTGTAGCCATGCCGAGCTTAGTGTACTGACTGTAGGTCCCAGCTAGTTTTTAGGGTTTCGAACCTCTAAAGGAAAAAACGAAAAACGTATGTCATATAAGATCACTCGTTTGTCAGTCTTTCTATCAACCTTTTACTCGAGAATGCGTGGCGTTATCCATTTGGCATTATTACTATATACTCAGGTCTACGGTCTCTTGAAAAAGCGAATAAATTAAATGTCTAATATAACGAAGAACAAAGATACAGCCAAAAGCCGTAGATGTCTACCCCCCAATGAGTTTTTTTAACTAAGCTCTTTGCTAGCCCCTCAATAAAACAAATTCATGGGTTACTACCGTTGCCCTATATTATGTTTCTGAAAATTTTGAATTTTGCTTTAAGTACATAATATACTTTAAGTCCATAAAAAATCTGTAAACTATATACCTATTCGTTAATAAAACATTAAAAATGTATTTGTTTAAAGTACGTAATCAGCGAAGTTAAGCACTGTTATGCGCTTACGTATTTGGAAGGGTAACCTCAACTTTTTGCTGATTTTTTTTTACGAAACCTTTAGTGGTAGGTCCGACAAGTACTTGTCCAGATTTATATTCAGAAATAGATCTATTCTATAGAAAGTATTTTTTATTCACCAAAATAATTTAGACATTTTTACAAAAATAAACGCTTTTGTTTTGGCGTTAGTGGTCCGATAGATTTTAAATGTACATCGCTTTATGCGATAACCTGAAGGCGGCGAAGTTATGGAACTCGCTACCACTCTCAGTGTTTCCCAAATGCTATAACGTGGGTTTGTTCAAATCAAGAGTGAATAGGTTCTTACTAAACAAGCGTGCTACAACTTCGACTGCATCGTCACCTGTTGGTTAAGACCAACAGGTGAGATTGCGGTCAAATGCTTGATTAGTCTGCTATAAAAAAAAAAGCTTCTCCATTGTGAATCAAAATATAATTTCAAGTAATAAGTTACAGTACGAGTAGCTTTATTTAGTTTAAATCTACTTATTGTATCATTTCAATTTATGATATTAAAAAGAATACTATAATATGTAGCACTAATGTTTATAAGGAGTAACTGTTTTTACACCACAGGCGCGGCGTCTGCCAATATTAAAACCATACTCGTATTTTTGATACTTCTACAATATTGAGTTGCAAATTGGCCTTGACATTCACTTTCCTCTTCACTCGTCGCATCGGTGAAGATGAATCTTGTAATTTATTTCAATTTTAACCGGTTTTCTAAAATATTAAACCTTATGCGACGGATTAAGGATCGCACATTTAGTTTTAAGGGTTTGCTTGTGACTCTCTCGCACTCAGGATATAAACATTTTAAAACTTTAATATTCTTTGTTTTCTTTTTTTTTGGTGAAGCTTTAGATAACATCTTTCATTATTTTTAAAAGGTATTTCCAGTAAATAAGTGAATTTTACAGATTTCAATAAAATTTAAAGTGTAGGCCGAGTCCTTCTAAAATGACAAAATTATACGTTTTTGTGAGTTTTCCTACGGAAGTTTTTCGCTGGGATGCTACCGTGTTTCGGAAGGAAAACTGTGGGTTTCGACTGTTTCCTATAAAATAAAAATAAAATAATATTTATTAGGAACAATAAAACAGGTATACAGAGTAAAAAGTAGAATCGATGATATTCGCATGAGTTAAAGAACTGTGTCGCAGATATCAACGCCCTCCTCCCGACATATTGTTATCACGACTTATTCCATACATAAAAACAAGAAACCTAAATTAAAAGAAAGTTATATAGTTTATAAAAACATTTTTAAATGATAATTATATATAATATAATGGTAGTTTTAAATGATAATTATATATAATATAATGGTAGTACTATAAGATATTATGTAGGAGGCAATAGTTAGATCATTTTACAGTTATTCAAGGCCTACTACTCTAAAACATAATATAGGTAAGATAAGATAAGATAAGATAAGATAAGATAAGATAAGATAAGATAATTTATTCGTCAGAATTTTGTACAATAAATAAGATCTTAAAACTAATAGGTTCCATCAAAATTCTGCCTTAGCAGGCGTACAAATATCGAATTCAATAATTGTAATTTATAAAATGAGTTATTATTCATATAATATGAATTTATTACATACAAAGTCAAACAAATTGGATAAAGATAATTATTTATAGCCCAGTCAATGAGTGCCCAAAAAGGGTATGTGGATCGAAAAGTCGAAAGCAGAAAAACTAACTTAGGGACTTTGTTTGGACTAGTTAGGAGATAAACATACTAAAAGTCCCCACCCCTCCGAGGTGAGCCCGAGGGGGGGGGAGGCCGAAGAAGGGCCCATTTTTAGGTTTTTTGCTTATATGTCAAAAACTGTGCGTTGTACGATATTTTGTAATATTACATTATTAAACCTCATAAAATTTTCTACAACTTCGGCCTTGACACTTTTCATCTATCTCCAATCGTTGGGCAGCTATGAGCTTCCAAACATGGTTTATTTTGAAGACGCTTAAATTAGTTTTCCATACAAAGTCGGTAAAAAAATCTTACAAATAAAATTTGACCAACTTCTGGTTGTCGTATCATAATGAAACTTTGCAAATGTCTAGAAATCTGATGACAGTTTAATAATCTGGTACCACTGAGCTGATCTGATGATGGAGCCAGGAGGTGTCTAATGAAACTCTTCAATGGCTATTAGTAAACCCGTCGAGTTTGGGCACATTACATTCGAAACGATGAGACTTTTTCATAACACTTGCTGTCGAGGGTCTGATAATGGACCAGGAAGTGCCTACGTTTCATCGATTCGAATGTAATGTGCCCAAACTCGCCGGTTTTACTAATAGCCATTGAAGAGTTTCAGTAGACACCTCCTGGCTCCATCATCAGATCAGCTCAGGCTCAGTGGTACCAGATTATTAAACTGTCATCAGATTTCTAGATATTTGCAAAGTTTCATTATGATACGACAACCAGAAGTTGGTCAAATTTTATTTGTAAGATTTTTTTACCGACTTTGTATGGAAAACTAATTTAAGCGTCTTCAAAATAGACCATGTTTGGAAGCTCATAGCTGGACAACGATTGGAGATAGATGAAAAGTGTGAAGGCCGAAATTGTAGAAAATTTTATAAGATTTAATAATGTAGTACAACAAAATATCGTACAATGCACAGTTTTTGACATAAAAGCAAAAAACCTAAAAATGGGACCTTCTTCGGCCTCCCCCCACTCGGGCTCACCTCGGAGGGGTGGGGACTTTTAGTATGTTTATCTCCTAACTAGTCCAAACAAAGTCCCTATGTTAGTTTTTCTGCTTTCGACTTTTCGATCCACATTTCTTCTTTTACTGGACTATTAAGATTATTGTCATTTAAAAAATCCTTAACGGAATAATAACATTTTGCCAGAAGCATTTCAAACACGGTACCTGAGTAGGTTAGCTACACAACCTATTATTGTGATTGTAATTTGAATCGTAGCCTTCTATTGGAACATAAACCTTTTTTAACAAGCTTTTATTTACTTTCACTTGTCTGTTGTCTGTCTGTCTGTCTGTAATCAAATCTTGCAAGTTAAATTCCCGGTTCCCACTTCCCGGTTTCTGATTGAGCTGAAATTTTGTATGCATGTATAAATCGGCTGACAATACAATATTATTATGACATGGAGCTCATCTGATGATGGAGCTGGAAGGTGGTCATAGGAACTCCGTAATTAAGCGACGTAACCCCATCGAATTTGAGCTCATTTGAATCGTCTTGACGAGTAGTTAATGGTGCTAAATGATAATAATAATAAAAGCTTGTTTTTAAAAAGTTTTTTTAAATTTTTCTTGTTTTATTGAAACGTCACAAAGTATTTACCTTAACTAGTTCATTCTCAATGGAAAATTAGGTTTCCAAGGATAAGTGCATATTAAAGATAAGTTATAAATATATAATGAGACATCTAGAGATTGTCCGAATATAAAAGGCCACTCTAAACATAAATTAACATAATTTATACCTTAATCTTCAAACAAATAATATGCAGGAGATTACAAAAGAACTGTGCTGTTTCACAACCAGATTTTGAATATTAGATTTTAAATATATACGTAATATCCATTCTTGTGAAGAATTTGATGAAATATAATGATTACTCAACTCAGTGGATAGACGACTTAGGTTGTAACAGTCGTGATCTTTGACTTTTGAACCGCCAGTGAGGCTTTCATCAGACTTTGAAAATCACTTTAAAATTACGAAGGTCAAACTGCAAACTTGTCTTATTAATATTTTAAATTGATGGATAAACATCCTTTGCCGACTCCTTTGTTCCTAGTGGACTAGGTGCTGGGTACCCCAACAGTGTCAGTCATTCTGCCGCCTGAACAGTGATGTGCAAACATTACTGTGCTTCGGTAGGAGGGCACTGTAGCTAGTGAAATTACTGAGCTGAAAAGTCTTAACATCTTATATCTCTTAAGAAGAAGCGTTAGCATAGCTCACTTATATATTTGTGTGAAATCCTGGGTAGCATTGTACTGATGAACATTTTTTACCATCAGGAGAGCATCTTGCTCGTCTTTTTGCTTCTAAACATAATTAATACAGTGCCATCACCAATACACCCAAGACATCATCGTATATGATGTAATATTCTGCACATTAACGCTTCTAATTCAATATTAAGACCTCAGTTCAGTAATTGTATTAAACACAACTAGTAATTAAGAAGAGAACTAGGCAAAACACATAATAGAGAAAACTAACAAATGCACATACCTGCTACAGTGCTCTTTGAAGCCTTTAAATAAATACGTCAATTTTTATGAATTTTATAAGCGTAACATACGCTTCGAAAAAGAGTTTTTTTCTCTCTCGCCCTATTTTTGATATGATAAATAATAAAAAACAGGTAAATATATTACATTTTAATAACATAAAATCGGGATCGTATCACAGATCAGACAGATGGAATATATCAAAGGTGGAGGAGGGAGTAGGAGGTATTGGACTAGATTTCAACTTAGATGAGAAGTTAAGCGATGGGCTGGTCTTTGGGAATGTGGGCAGCTTCAGGACGGAAACCGTTCCTGCCGGCAGTGTAGACGACCTGGTAGACGACGCCGTCGGGTCCGAGGTATCTGTATGAGCCTATTACTTCAATGCCTTCGTTTTCAGTTCCGGCATCTTGGATAGCGCCCTCTTCCTTGGCGGCGATTCCGTTTTCGGTTTCATAACTGAAAAAATAAGAGTCACATTAATAACATTAATTCACAAAAAAATTAAATTTACCTACTTTCTAACTCGACGTTCGCCTGATGTTCTGGTTCCGAGGGAGTGGGAGGTACGACCAATTTTTAAATATTAATTCGTGGAATTTACCCATATACTAGCTTTATGATCTGTAAATTTACCTTTTGATAATGTTTCTCGACAAAGCTATAGATAATACTTTAAAAGTATTTCTAGATAGCTATCTCAAATAACAACGAAGTTGAAAAATACAATTGTGTTTTAAAAAACCTTTTCCATTTACAAAGTATCAAACTGAGAATACTCATAGAAATGGAAAAAAGAATATTTGTTTTGCTCCTGCAGGCGGTAGAGAATATCGTTTAGATTTGAACAGGTCTTTGAATACCAACCTATTTCTGTAGGTGTCGACACCAATGTTGTCCTGTTCCTGGCTGACAATCTTGGCGAGGGATTCAGGTCCGGCGGGAGCGGCGACGGCGACCGCCACGAACAGAGCCAATACGATGAACTGAAATTTCAACAAACATATTAAAAAAGAAACAATTATCAAAATCGGACTACTCTGTAAAAAGTTTTCCGTGGTTTTGGCCATACATTAAATAAACGCGTTTACAATTAAACCTTCTCTGTCTTTTTTTTCGGTTAATAAGAATCGATCTAGCGCGAATATGGTCACATTTCCAGAAAAGATGAAGATATTATTAAGTAAACAAAACGACTAAAACGCCGCAGCGCGGGCGCGGGCCAGTAGCCAGCGTCGCGACCGAGAGGCGTGAGCTCCTGATGAAGGACATCGTAATTGTCCGAAACCCAGGGTCGAGCCTAGTTTTGACCATTATTTCCGTGAGTTTTAGTCGTTTTGTTTACATAATAATATGGATAACTCTCACGTTAAGATGAAGATAATATAAAAAAAATTGCTGTCACAATGCAAAGTGGAAGGGAAAAGACCCTGTGACCAAAGCCCGATGCGCTGATTGAAAATTAGCTTTTGTCACTGTTTTCTTTGTTAACAATGCGAGGCAAGAGATCTAGAGAAGCATGCTACAAATACATTATTTTTAATTAATAATTAGACTGGATGATTAGAAAAGATTCAAAAGATGTATAATAACACTAGGTAAATAATTGATCGCAATTTTTTCGATAAACAATAATACAAAAATAATTAACTAATATAATTAAAATAAATATAAATTGAATCGAATATTGATATAAATTTGGACAAGCATAAGAGTGAACGTACCGATTTCATTTTTGTTATGTTTGTAAGACCACAAGTGACTGACGCATCGGAGACGCAGGAGTAGGCTTTTATATGCTTGGATAACGTAACAAGGACAATTGATGTCATCTGATTTAGTTATAGGCAGAGCCAAAAATGTATGGAATTAGTTTGAATAATATATGAATAAAGAATTTATGTGAGGTCGGGTAGCAGTGAGATAGGATACTTGTTAAAATAATACGGAAGATACTTGTTAGTCGTACTTAGATGAACATGACAGAGATGACTTTTGACCAAAAAGTGTTGGTGCTGTGCACCAAGAATTTTATTTACATTATTGTGAAAACCTGGCTAGCACTGACTGATTATGGGCAGCGTTATCTCTTACCATCAGGAGAGAATCTTGCTCGTCTTCCTTCTTCGTTGTATAAACTTCGTTGTGTTACCCATTATTTTACAAAGGTAAAATTCTGGGTGCACTAGGTACGCCAACGCTTCTTACTTGAGAGTCATAAGATGTAAAGACTCTTCAGCCCAGTAATTTCACTAGCTAAAGTGCCCTACTATCGAAGCACAGCAATGTTTGCACATCACTGCTCAGGCGGTAGAATGACTTGCACTGTTGGGGTACCCACCTAGTCAACCTCCTCGCAAAGGTAGTCTACCCCCGGTAATGTCCCCCCGGATGCGAATCGCTCAGGACATATATTCACGAAGGGGAGCAAGCCTTTGCCCAGCAGTGGGTAGATATGGGCTGACAATAATGATGATAAGTTTTGTTATCCAAAGAGTCAATGCTGACAGCATCATGAGCACTGGCGAATGACAACGGCATTGCATGTGGATTTTCTAAATATTAACATGTCCAAGTTTATTGCTATTATCATTTTTGTTTACTTTGTACATTATATGAATAAGCTGTTGAATTGATTTCTATATAAATATGTAATAATATGTATACGTAACACATGTATGGGTGATTACCATTGGTACTTAACTAACCAAGCTCAATCCAATAGTTTCATTATACATGGTTAATGGTTAGTTCTTCACAGTTCTATGATGGTATGTCAAGTGACCCACATATTATCTTCATTTTGTAAAGGTTGCTTGAAACGCGTAGGTGGAATTTACAGCCCATTTTAGTTATCAAAAACATGCACAAAATCTGAATCATTTTATGTATCATTTTTTATCTGAATCATTTTTTACCGGGGGTAGACTTCCTTTGCAGGAGGTCGTCTAGGTGGGTACCCCAACAGTGCCAGTTATTCTATCGCCTGAGCAGTGATGTGCAAACATCACTGTGCTCCGGTAGGAGGGCACTGTAGCTAGTGAAATTACTGGGCTAAAGAGTCTTAACATCTCATGACTCTTGAGTAAGAAGCGTTGGTGCAGTGCTCCTAGAATTTCACATAATTGTGAAATCCTAGGTAACACTGTACTGATTATGGGCAGCCGTTATCTCTTAACATCTGGAGAGCGTCTTGCTCGTCTTCCACTTCATCACATAAAAAAAATATGTATAAATTATTCAAAAATTCTGAATAATTTCATTATTTTGGAGAATAGATGCATAATCGCGTTACACAAAATTTTTGGCAAATTGTAAATACCAATATCATTACATTTTAATATCTTTATTGTGTCACTGTTACCATAAAAAATATCATTTTCTGTACATTTTCTAAAACTATTGTACCCTGCGGTTTTACCCGCGTAATGCGTAACGCGTATATCCTGATCCTGTGGGAAAATCGGGATAAAAGTAACAACTCTTGTGTTCTTTCATGTTTCCAGATATCTACATACCGAATCACATCGCAACAACTTAGCGGCACTCCCGCATCGTCTTTGTGATGGAGGACTGGGTAACGGTCAGAGCAGACTGGGGAACCTTAGCATTTTTTATTGAACCTGAAAAAATGCCATACGCATCACCCTGTGCTCCCCGCTCTTAAAGGTATATATGAGGTGGTATGTGGGACTCTCCCACCAAAGATTAGCGCGGCGGGGATAAACAACCTGTGGGGTGTTCCTACGTGACACCATAATACCGGGGCAGGGGGTACACTCTCACTCTTTCGGTACTTTTTTATATATTTTTTATTTTTGAAATATGCATTATGCATCATCACCTCCCACCGGGGGGGTGCAGGGCGGTATGTAGAACTCCCCCGCAGAGATGTGCACGGCTAGAATACTCACTTAAAAACCTGGGGGTGTTCCTGCGGGACGCCATAATGTCGGGGCAGCGGGTCCGCTGAAGCACTCGTCAGAGTCTCTCTTTTGGTACCTACCCTTACTGTTATTGTTTTTTTTACACTAGGAACTGCTTCTATATGTAAATTCAGCTATTTTAATACTTACAGTATTATCTGAACACTATTTGCATTTAAATAGTGGATTTAATAATTATTAGTCGTCTTAAAATATAATAATATTAATCTGTAATAATTGACTTGCAAAAGTGCTCCAGTATTGTAGCCTATTTGAATAAATCCATCTGAGTTTGGGTTTACATCACGTTTCCTCTGAAATAATTGTATCCAAATTTGTGATAATTTAATTAAGTTTTTCGTATATACTTTTAAAAACCTTGAAAATCTTTATTACATATTTTTTATTATCTTTTGGGTTACACGAGTACATATTATAGCACTATTTTTTTTTTAAATATTCATTATAGGTTAGCCTTTAAACGCGATCTCGCGACTCTCGTGATGTTAAGAGACGGTGCGACCGTAGATGGTAGCAGTCTTAACCTAGAAGGCGGGATAAAATCCCTCTCTGGCTTCACTGAACTCCAACTAACAGCTGTCGGTATTTCAAAGAAACTAAATAAATCGTTCAAGATCGATAAAAGTCAGTCAGATTCATCTCTGCCCACCCCCCGGAGCGAAATGGCTTGATAACATGCAATTACAATAAATATTGCAGTGGAGTCACTGCAAAGATATGCATAATTTGATACTTGTGACAAAATATGACACAAGGTCTTTTGACTGCGCCAAAAAGGATGAACCTACGCTACGAGTATGTTCTTCATTCCCATCTCCAAAGCAAAAGTTTGGTTTGTAAAAGTATCTGTCGTGTTGTAAATTTATTTTTTATAACTAATAAATATTTTTTTGCTTTTCTTGTTTACATTATTTTTAATGAATATAAGTACCTTAAATTTCATCGTTATGAACCTATTTGATTGATTTAAGAGAGCATGTATGCATTTTGGTCCGATTTTTTCATTTTTAATACGAGTATCTTTGACCACATAGCCTATGTTATGTTAGCCTTTGACCACATCAAGCTTGACCGAAAAATAGTTGTGGTAGCAGACTTAACCTATAAGGTGGGATAAATCCCTCCTTGGCGTCACTGAACTTCGTCGTGCTGGAACACATTTGTAACGCTTGGCAACACAGTTTTTTTTTTTTTTTTTTTTTATGTGGAGAAGTAAGAAGACGAGCAAGACGCTCTCCTGATGTTAAGAGATAACGCTGCCCATAATCAGTACAGTGCTACCCAGAATGTGTGACACAGTTTTGTCCAGAGGTAATAGCCAGACCCAAGCCTACCACCAGTAAAGCAATTGGGAAAATCCGCATATTTTGTATACAAAAACTTACGAATGTGAATATCGATGAAACCGGTTTATAAAAAATGCAATTTTTCACATACAAAATGCATGTGCATTGCATCGTCAGAACTTTATTGTTAACGCCGACGAAAGAATTTAACCTTGCGTTTTTGTTTAATTTAAGTCATCGCATGGCTATTAAATTCAACCAGATGTGTGTTGTGTATAGTGGAGAAATTATTAAATATTTTTACCCCAATTCAAGGTCGGTTGTCTGGAAGGAATCGCTTTGAGCAAGATTGGTATCAAACCAATCTCGCTCAAAGCGATCCTTGTTTTTGCTTGTTTTGTTGTTTACGCGATAAGTCCCGATTAATAAAATTGGCAAATCTTTTATCTTATCTAATTTAAGGCTTTCTTTCTCAAGTCGTCTAAAGCCTACTTGGAATCCGAATTCGATCTATTTTATTACAGCCACACTTGGCCCAATGTCACCAATGAATGACCATGTGTTTAATGGCCATCTTCCTACTCATGATTAAAAAAGGCATTACTTTGCTACCTTTTAATATTATTCAATATTTATAGGAGCTTATAAATAAATTAACACACTCGATGAAAACTTGAAGATTTGTTTGTCTGTAGATTTATTTTTGTACTAATTTTAGGATGTTTAGTGTTCTGTAGTCTAGAAGGAATGATTTGTCTGTCCGTGTCCGCGGCTTTACGGAGAAACTACAAGTCCTAGAAAACTTTACCAACTGTAACCAATGCCCTTCAAACGTACAATAAATTATGTAGCCAAGATAAACATTGTAAACACATATTTAAGAAATGCAATCTTTTATTTCTTGCTCGTTCTTCTCATAGAGGTGCCTTGCGAACGAGCGCTAGAGTCTTAAAATAGTAAAAATGTAAAATTGACTTCCAAAAGTGCTCCAATGTAACCTATATAGGGATTGCAATCCGGAAAACCGGATCCGGTAATCCGGCCGGATCCGGCACATTTAACGGTTACCGGATCCGGTACAAATATACCGGATCCGGAGACCGGATCCGGTGCTAGTAGTTTGTGGCAAAATAATATAGCTGTTGCATGCGTAGGTACTTTTAATGCGTGTGGTATTCATGCGTGCGAGTCTTTCGTCACCGAGAGTAAGGTATAACTATTGTATCTATTAAATACTACATAATAATTAATATTGTTACCTACTTATAAATAAATCTGTGAAAGTGAAATCTAGAAAGACTGAGTTACTCGTTGCTTCGTAAAATTATAAGTATTACCTACTCTACTTCGTCATCATCATCCACCGCCCTCTACATCCCACTACTGGGAATAGACCTTCCTCAGGTTATGCCAGTCAACCCTGTCCTGTGCCAATCTAGTCCATGTGCGACCCGCCAATTTTACCAAATCGTCCATCCATCTGGCTGCTGGACGACCGACACTGCGTTTGCCTGTCCTTGGTCACCATTCAGTCAACATCTTACTCCACCTGTCGTCACCTCGCCTAGCCAGGTGACCTGCCCAACTCCATTTGAGTCCCATTACTCTTGTTCCGGCATCTTGAACTTTTGTTCTCCGCCTAATTTCGATGTTTGGAACTTGATCTTGAAGTTTGATGTCAAGCATGGCGCGCTCCATGGCTCTCTGTGCTACCTTGATGCGGTAGACAGCCTCATGTGTTAGCGTCCATGTCTCGGCGGCGTATGTCATGGATGCACTGAAGGCTATCGTCAAACGATATGTAAAACACTAGAATCCATAGACAAAATTGCGTACATTACTTGCTTAAACCTCCTCAATGTATATTGAAGTTGTCATCAATCGTAGTGGGTGAGAATTAGCCAATAGGCCCTCTGGTTGTAAAGCCTGGTTTTCAGACACTGAGGAATTCGACGTGACTAATTCAGAATGTCGTCTAATTCTACCTATTAAATTTTAATTGTTCTGAATGAAAATATGTTTTTATCTATTTGTCTTAACGGTCTTAACATTGGTTAGGTAATAAAGTCGATTTTAACTACCTTCATCTTACTAATATTATAAACGTGAAAGTTTGTAAGAATGGGTATGTTTGTTACTCTTTTACGTCTAAATGAGTGGACCGATTGGTCTGAAATTTGATATAGCTTAGACCCTGGAACAACACATAGGTTACAGTACAGCGGGTGAAATCGCTGGGCGCAGCTAGTATTACGTAACATGAGAGTAGTGACTTGATTAAATCACTTATTGTAGTAAAAAGCAAAAATCATCCTGATTTGATCAATCCGGCCGGATCCGGTCGGATCCGGCCGGATTGATGGAAATCCGGCCGGATCCGGCCGGATTGAAAATGACACCGGATTGCAATCCCTAAACCTATATGAATAAATTTTGAGTTTGAGTTTGTAAATTTTACAAATAACAAAAAATGAACAGGGTAAGAACGGTAAAATAAAATAAAATAGTAGATGATGAGTAGCAGATCAAGGGTGACGCGGAACGGAGAAGAATGAAACATCAATTCTATTTCTACCTGCCCCTCAAGCACAGACGCTGCGTATACTTGTCTTGCTGTCAAGTCAACTGTCGTCCCATACATTCACCAAAGTACAATGTGTGGGATGACAGTTCTACTCTTGAAGTTTCGTCGGGATCCCATACATCATGCCACGGACACTGTGCTCGGATGGAGATTTCAAGCACATTAAACACTTCTCTAAGATTGGTTTCGTGCACAGCCAAAGTCACGAATATTAACCAGTCTTAATGTGTCTAAACTGATTTAATTATAATAATTAATAATCTTCCAATTATAAATAAACTGATCTCTAATAGTTTCCGCGCAGTTTATGCTCATCTTCTTAAGTTTAAATATCACTTCGAGGTTTTGAAAATATAAGTAATATTATGTAAAACTTCCTGCTTAAATTAATTATTGTAGTTAGGTACAAACGTACTTATGTGTTTTTACCTCTTCACACATAAACAGCGGAACCGATTTAGCTAAAATTTGGCATATTATAACGAAGCTAAAACCCTGGAATAACACAAACTAGCTGTAATATTGTTAATAACATCATATAGTACTGTCATTTTTAATTTTTTGGAATTTTAGTTTTAATTTTTTTTTTTCTTATTGTAGTACCAGTTCAATTTAAATATTTTTTGACTACTTATTGTATTGTATCAATTAGTGTAATTGGCTGTAGACGTACTAATTTTGAATAAATAAATAAAAATATCATTTTATTTCAATTTTTGGACTAAATACATAATATTAGGAAGTTTTATCAAAGGTCAATCATAATGGTAGCTAATCTAATAATGAGGATTGCTTTTTATTTCCTTTTTTATCGATTTGATACCTAAATATACCAGCTGCTTTCGTAAATATTAATAACTCTTATTCTTATATTTTTTGCATATTTTGGATTCAACCCTGACATAAATATTTTGAGGAAAAAGAATCACAATCAATTTTATATGAATTTTATGGTTTTTCGTATAAAAAGATGTAACTCTATTAAATTATAACCCTATGAGAACGGAGCGGAGCAGCGAGCTGACTGGCGTGAAAATTATAATGATGATGAACAAAAAGTTATTAAAAACAAATTAATTTCTAATTATTGTTTAATTGATGAAACAGAAAAATAATAATTGGGATTTATACTTCAATAGATCAGGCTTACGTAGTGTAGGGTCCTTGGGCGAGATGGGGCGATGATATCCGGAGGGTCGGGGGGAGCGGTTGGAGGAGAAAGACGGAGGACCGAGTTGAGTGGCGTGCCATGGGGGCTTATGTCCAGCAGTGGACGAACGTAGGCTGATCATGATGATGAGATCAGGTTTCCCTGCTTAAACTGTCAGAGTCAAATCACAACTACATGTCTGCACATTACTGCTTGATGGATGCATAATTTGCAATAGTGCAATAATTCCTTAGCCGGTACGGCCTTGGCAAAAATGGTTTCACTGCATATTACTATTACTTTGGCAAATGCGCAAACCACCACCTTAAAACTAGGCGCAAGTTCAAACACCTCTCAAATCCTAGTTAGTAATTGCAAAACGGAGTAACAAACAAATATTGACATAATGAAAGAGTTCATTAAGATCAAGTAAACCGATGTGTTAAGATATTAGCATAAATAAATAATAGTGCGAACATGGTATGTCAGTGTCAGTGACCTTAGATTACACTGGAAGATATGCGATGCTATGAAAATTAAAAATAATGAGTAAAATGAAAAAAAAGAACCAAGAACAAACTTCTGTTTGCACGGAACCAGAATGAAGAACAATCTGGGAAGGAGGCGCTCCGAAAAAGGTTAGGCACTGTGCTAGACGAGTCAATGAAGATATGACGAATGATAGAGTGGAGGAGGAAGACGTGTTGTACCGACCCTACATAAAGTAGGATAAGGGCAGGAAAATGATCTCTTTTTGATATTACTGGTTCTCCGTAAGCAGCCTATAGATTGGTGAAATTATTTTACAACATTTTCTACAACTTTGCTGTGTATGTCGATCGCTGCAAAATATTTAATAGACAATTGGTTTTTAACTTCTCTGCATTAACTGGAACACAAGCCTCACTGAGGTCAATCGGCGGCATTTTATAAACGAGTGCGCTGATTAAACTATTCAATTAACCACCCGGCAGGTATTTCAGATGGTATTTGATTTCACTTACGTAAAATAATTTCGAGAAATGCCAAGAATCATTAACCATCCGCAAATTGAATTAAAGTTACTAATTTAAGACAAATGTCGAATCTTTGCATTGGCATTAACATAGAGTCAAATAAAACTTAGCAATACATGTATTTTTTGTGGCCTATATGTATTTTGTTAAGAAAAATCGAGGAAAAAATACTGCAGTAAGGAACACTTGTATTATAATTCGCAGATCGGTCACACCTCAATCTAGAGGTACAGAAAGTCCGCATGCTCTAAATATTATCCACTAGCTGACCCGCGCGCACTTCGTAGCGCGTGACAGTAAATTATTCATATATTAATGAATTTGATACAGACCATTTAATTCGATTTCCAATTCCACGGAAAAGAGGGATTCAATTCACGGGTTTTCTGCGACTTAATGGGCGTAGAATTAGTAAAGGCTGGCAAACCTTGCCAATATGTAACTACGATCGAATCACCTACTATTCAAAATGTCTATTGGACGTTTCGCCTACGTTCATAATAACTATTGGTTGAAATCAATATTGGAGGATTCGCCTACGGTTAACTCAGCTACGGTCGATTGAGCTATGGTTGATTAAACTATTGGACGATTTGCCTATTTTTGACCGAACTAACGGACCGTTCACGTATTTTTAGACCACGTTTCCGGCTGCTAGTCAGGTATGACAGCTAAAAAATACTTGTTTATAGTACAGAATTCAGAAACGTGTTGTTTTTATTATGCCACTTTGCCATGATGAGGTAGATGAAAGAAGATGCCAAAATGCCTGAAGATGCCATGACACAGGATAAATAATTCAGTAATAAGAAAAATATCTGGCGCTTCGCCGGCCGCTGCCGCGGCACGCTCGCTTCGCTCGCTCGGCTCGCGCATTGTGGTCACTGTTCAAACCTAACCTAACCAACAGATTTCGGTTTGCCCTGAATACTGTACTAAAAACACGCGTAGCAAAGAATTTATAAACCGTAGGTGAGTCGTCCATAGTTGAATTAACCAATATATCAAATGAACATTGGCCGAATCGCCCATTAGTTCACATGCCCATAGTTTAATCAACCGCAGGCGAGTTGCACTGTAAGCGAGTCGTCCAATATGTGAAATGAACTTATGCGAATCGACCGTAGTTATATCGACCGTAGTTGAAACGACCGTAGGTATTATGAAACGTAACCCGTCCATGCGGGCAAAGCCATGAGAATAAGCTAGTGACTGATGTATCTGTATAACGTACAGCCTCAACCGCTAGATGGATTGGGTTGAAATTTGGAACATAGAAAGGTTTCATGACGTAGACCACTGCTAAGAAAGGATTTTGCCGTGCGGGCAAAGCCGCGAGCATAAGCTAGTAAATAATATTATGAAACATTTTTTGTGAATAATACTTAGATTTCAGAGACGTCCTGGGATAAGTCCCAGAACTATCGTTATACCTATACCACAGTACAAATTAGAACGGCAATAAATTACCACTTACACATATAGTACATCAAGATTAAATACAGTAAACAAAAATATATCAAATTATCATTTAAATCAGAAAAACTAATAAAAATACGGAATAATAACAGCTTGATTCCGTACAGTTACTCTTGACTTTTTTCCGCGTCATTTAATGGTGATCTCTTTACCGTGGGTAGACTTCCTCTGCAGGAGATCGGCTAGTACCCCAACAGTGTCAGTTATTCTGCCGCCTGAACAGTGATGTGCAGACATTACTGTGCTTCGGTAGGAGGGCACTGTGGCTAGTGAAATTACTGGGCTGAAGAATCTTAACATTTTATGACTCAGCAGTGCACCCAGAATTTAACCTTCGTTAAATCCCAGCGTTATCTCTTACCATCAGGAGAGCATCTTGCTCATCTTCTTACATCGTTGTATAAAAAAAACTAAAATGAAATTTTCTGAAATGAAACTATCATATACCTACGTACTCAAACTATTTATTATAATATATCTATCAAATTTCACCTTTCAGCTCCATCATCAGACTTCAGATCACTTCCATGTCATAAAATTATTGCATTGTCATCCGATTCCCGGTATGCAAAATTTCTGCTCAATCGGGAACTGTGACTGATAGGTAGAGTGCTTTTCACAAAAGGAGTTCTTTTTGCGGGGCGCCACTATCGCAAATTTTAAAAGTTAGCATATTAAATAACTTTAGAATCTTCGATGTATCCTTCTGCAATCTTGTTACACTTCTAGCCACCATGGCGTTTAAGAACTGTAATATCAGCGCCTGAGTCAGCTAAGAGTGTTGCTGACGTCCGCCTCAGGCAATGCCCAGTGTAAAGATGGGAGTCCGGAAGCTGAAGAAATTTAGCAATCGTTTTTGGCATAATATCACCGATTTTATTGATGCCTATGGGCTGTTTTTTACTTTTTCGCCGTATACTTGTCCACCACATTCACATATTCTTCACTAATGACGAATGATCTGTCGATTTTAGTCTTTGTATTCAATAATTTTACTAATATTAATTTGTCCGAATGCTTTTCAACGTCGTTTACCTTAAGATTCAACAATTCATTTGAGCGGCACGCACCATTTATGCCAATAATTAATACAACCTGTAAAAAATAACAATAATTTAGTTTACTTATTTTTAGATAGGTACAGTTAGATAGGTTTTCTTTGAAATAAATTAGCTTTTGTATCAATTTACTTACTTTTAAAGCGAGGTATTTACTGTCTGGTGCTTCATTCAGAAATTTTTCTATTTCAAGGTCACGTTTCGTTTTCAAGACAGCTTTTATCATAGAAAAAATGCTCCATAATGTACTGGATTTTCTTGTTTTAGATAGTTCCATGAAATATGATAGTATCACGGTCTCGGAATATGTTTTTGCATTTTTTGAGAGGCGCCAATTATTGAAGGATTCGTACGCCTTTACATATTTCCTTATTCTGAGCATATTTCACTTTAGATTTTTCAGGCAAATAGCTGAACTCGGCATTCGAAACTTGTTCTTTCAACTTTTTTGGCGTAAGACAACTACCTTCATCACTGGGGTCACTCATTTCTTTGTAATTAAACAGACTATTAGATCACAAATAGAAATTTGCAAAAGTTTACAACTTAAGTTGAAAATATTTAGTTGAATCTTTACCAAGAGGTTTAGAACCAAATGGAAAATGTGTTGTGAACACCACTGTCGCAAGAAAAATGACAACTATAAGTGCCATCTCACTTACCTCATACAAAAGAGAGAGACAAAGATGGCATTTATCGATGACGTCACAACGCATTCTCCATTTGACTGTAAACTCTAAACTTCTACATCCCGCCATTTTGTATTTTTTTATTTTTATTAAAAGAGTTGCGTTCGAAATTTGTGTGTGTGACATATTTATGAAAAACAAATTGTAATAATATTTAAAAAAAAAAACTCACGACTTATTATTCTATAATAGTATTTTATTTAAAATATTATTGAAAAAATACAATTTATAAAGTTAAAATTCAATAAATAACATTAAAAATTATGTGCATCTCAGTTAAATAAAAATTGTACACAAATAAGTTTCAGAACACACCAACTTCTTCATAGCCAATAAAATTGTGTTCGAAATTCAAATCACTTTGCCTCTCTACTCTCTAGAGAGCAAAAACGGCTTTTGCTCACTGAAATCGATGACCAAAGACACTATTTTCGTGCGAGAGTGGTGAAAAATTATTTATGGCATGAAGTCCAGAATTTATCGAAAAAATGTAATTTAGTTCCGCAAAATTCCGCGGGACCTCATTCGTGAGAAGGACTCTACCACTGAGGTGTATACCTAAAATCATAGGCGGATCCAGGATTTGGTTTGGGGGGGGGGGGGGGGGGGGGCAAGGTGCAGACGGGCAAAAATATTATAATTTTTATTACGAAAAGTGTATGTTTAGCTCGCTCTGAGCGCTTAGGAAGTTTAAACATCCATTACAATAAGTGCGCGAGCAGCTAGCTGCGAGCGCCGAAAAAAAAATTTTATTTCAGAAATATGTGCGAAATTCGTAACTCTACAATGCTTCTGGGGGTACCTTGGCCCCCTGCCCCCCCCCCCCCTAAAGCTTAAACATCCTTTATAATATGTGCGCGAGCAGCTTGCTTAATGACTCGGGGGGGGGGCGGCTTGGCCCCTTGCCCCCCCTCCCTAAATCCGCCTATGATTATCTATAACACAGATAAAAGGTTCTATAATAATCATTGCAAAATTTTACTAACATTATAAACGTGACAGTTTGTGTCTGGATGTATGCCTAAATGCAGGTGGTTCACTACTGCGTGCCCGCCTATGCGACAGCAATAGTTTCTCCTAATGTTGTTCACTACGGCTTTTACAGCCCAAAACTGCACATCCTACCATTTCACTACCACTATGAGTACACATAAACCATTAATTATTCCCTGAAAGCACTTAAAATCTTAAAAAATAAAAGATAATGATGGTATATTTGTCACAAAGAAATCATTTGAACCATAGTTTGAACTTGTGACAAACAAATAAACCAGCCACGCTGAAAGGGACGGAAGAAAAATAGGTTCTCCTTTTTCTTCACATAGAATTTTCCCTATTGCCGTCACGCTCACACATAATATGGGTACTTCTAGTTGTATTAGTTCTTAGCCTAAATGGGTGTGAACAGATTTTATGTCTGTGTGTCTCCGGATAACCAGTGATTTTTACAAAAGATCCCCCTAGATGGAGCGCCACAATCGCGTGATTTTAAGTTAAAATATCTACAGATTTTTAACAATTCATAATTTCTCATATTTAATTTCTCAATTAAATAGGTACATAATATTTAATTAATCTAGTAATTATAAATCTATTATTTAGTTCCGCTAGGTTACGCGGGACTTCTTTTCTAAAACTGTTTGCAGAATAAACGATATTTCTTTTTCTTAGGACATTAGTTCCATTATTTTCCGTGGCGCTAGCTTGTATGAAAAATAATTTACTTTTACAATGAACTGTAAATGAATTTTTCTATTTATCTTCAGATGATTTTACATGTTTTAGAAATTAAAAATAAGCAGCAAAAAGATATTTATTACTGATATTTACACGCATCATGCGCACATTAGATTATTTTCCGCTGACGCTGATTCATTTGAGAAATAAGTTACATTTACTAATTTAAATGAATTCTAATTTGTTTGGCTACTATATAGCATCAAAGTACTCGTCAAGACGTATCAAATGAGCCCAAACTCGATGGGGTTTTTTCTTTTAATCACGGAGTTCCTATGGCCACCTTCCAGCTCCGTTTCGGACCCTGGTTACTATATAGTATCAAAGTACTCGTCAAGACGAATCAAATGAGCCCAAACTCGATGAGGTTTTGTCTTTTGACTACGCGGTTCCTATGACTACCTTTCTTGTTTATTAGCATTTTATATGCGAATCTTTAGATTGATATAACTCTTTTATTTATGAACCGATTTGACTAAAACCAAGACTAAGGTTCAAGTAGAGAAAACTGCAACGTTTTAGTGAAAATTTTATTTAAATCGGTGGTGTTGTTTAACCACACCAGTGACACAAACTATTTACAAATTTAGCCCAAATTAAACTAAAGGTCAACCACAAGTTTACAGCCATACCGATAGATGGCGTCTGTAGCGTTTTTGGCACTATTTTTTTTTGAATTGAATTTACTTTATATTCTATTACTTTTATTTCGAATTTTTGATGTAAATTAGGGGCGATGTGTCTGATATAAATGATTATTATTTATTTTATTATTTTATTTTACGTTTCCCTAGGAAAAATTGACAAAATGTTTTACGAATTAGATCGCGCAAGCGACTTTTTCGCGTCGTTTTGTTCATATGCGTATTTTCACAGTTCACCTTAGTAAAGGATCACAATGAATGGGGAGAAATTTCCATTCTTATTATATGTATGGATATGACAGCGTATCCAGAATGCTGGCAGCATTTTCGCGTTAGATGGCAATACTTATATACCACCCCACTTATTACAGATTATATATCAATTTATAACACGTTTACTCTAATTCCTATGAGTTTCATACTTCACATAGAGTGCTTTGCGAACGAGCGGTAGAATCTTAAAATAGAAAAATTGACTTCCAAAAGTGCTCCATTGTAGCCTGTTTGTATAATGTATAAAATGAATTTTGAGTTAAGGTTTTAGGATGTGTACTTTTAAGCTTACTCATTTTTTTTTTGGTATCCAATAAAGAGTATTTTCTACGAGTATACCCCAACATTTGAGTCACACCTCACGACTCTCAAAAATTCTAATAATTGATTTCACCATTTCTCAAAGGCATTCCAGTTTTTTTTTCACCAATTGCATTATTATAAATGGTGACCAGCTTAACATCCGTTATGTCAACACTCAGGTTTTGCCAACTTATATTTTTTATTACATAACATTATGACGCATACATACAGACAGACTGACAGACGGTATGACGAAATGGCGACCTCTTGGGAACTTTAGCCCATTTATTGCTGTAACTTATAACTTAGAGACTTAGATGGCAAAATTTAATACTTAATTTACAAGTTTAAATTAAAATGTACTAAGTAGCTATATTAATTTATAAAAAAATAATATAAAGAATCAATTCTAAGGATTTATTTTTGCACTCACACTATTTGGTTTGATCCATAATAATTCTCATATTGTAACCAAACAGACATATAATTATTTATTTTAACAGCTTCCTTCATAAATTCTGACTAAAGAATCCGACCAATTAATTCACTCAAGTACCGACTTCTCTATTAACTTTTAACCTTACCTAAAATCAAGGTTGTTGAGGCGATCAATGCTCTTCAAATATCAGTATCATCGCCCACACGCATCCAAACATCATCGTTTTTATGATTATTGATATTGATTTATGTTAAAATTCTATAAATATTCTCGTACATGTCGTAAAAACAAGATAATCCTATTGCATCCCAGAAATTAAATATATCATTATAAATGTCATTGGTCCAGTTACCAAATCGATATTGTATAAGTTTCCGCAAAAATAAACGATTCTGAATAAATTTGATGCTTATTTGTACATGGTGGAATTCAACGTGATGTTATTCAGATCACTACTTGTTTAAGTTTTATTTTAAAACTATTTAATATAGGTATTATTAAGTATATAGGTATATAGGTATTATGATAATACTTTTAAATAATATTAAGCAATTGCTTAGTTCTTTACTTAACAGTTATCATCAGGAGTGACATCTGCTGATATGCTGCTCAAAAATTATATTAAAAGCATCTCAAAAAAAATCTGAACGTACATTCTACGAACTTTGTATTTCATAATAATTCACAATGGGCGAGCGATATAGCTGGTCTAAATATATAAATGGAAACAGTGACTGACTGACTGACAGATCTATCAACGCACAACCTAAACCGCTGCGCTGGACGGATTGAGTTGAAATTTGGTACACAGATAGGTTTTATGACCTAGACCTCCGCTAAGAAGGGATTTCGCCGCGTGGGCAAAGCCGCGAGCATAAGCTAGTATTAAATAAAATGTTTCGGGTAATATAAGTAATAAAAAATCAATGTATTATACCAGCAGTTTAATATTGACATCATGTAAAACACGTGCCTATAAAAGGAATTACAACAAAAGGCCAGTCTATTGACAATATCTATTGACATCTACTCAAATAATTCAGCTTTCGTCGAACCTGTTCTGAGGTCATAACTCGCTATTAACAGTAAGGAAACTACAATGAAGAATAATATAATCGCGGTAAAGAGAAGCGGTTGAACTCAAGAAAGGTCGCGCGAGTTTGCAACGATGTGGGTAGGGTTCGGTAGGCAGCGGTGCCGATTAAGCGTTATAATTGTGAATTACTCAAAATATCAAAAAGAATTAAATACTTTGTGATATTTTTACTAATTCACAACCATTATTTGGAAGCTTACTGCATAAAAACGTCTATTCGGCACCTCGCTTCTTGCCGATCCCTGTCGACCGCGTTACAAACTCGCGCGACCTTGAGTTCAACCGTTTCTAGGGAGTCAAACTACTGTATATCTCTTTACCGTGATATAATGCTTAGTAAGCATTGCTTACTCACGTCTGTGACACACTGCCACCGCTTTACTGGCCACATTAAAAAAAATCAATTCCCATGAGTTTCTTGCTCGTTATAAGAATAAGAATAATATTTATTGTAAAACTGTGCTTAAAGTTAGGTACAGATGTTATGGTACTTACAAATTAACCCATTAGAGGTCAAACAGAAACTGCTGATATGATTTTTATAATTTCTTTATTATCTTATAGATATATAGCCTAAAGAATACAAAACACAAGAAAAAGTCCAAAAAAAGTTTTTTTCAGGAAATTACAGGGGTGGATTCAAGTGGGGACACTGACCTCCTATGTATGTTAATTTTCGAAACAAGCATTATCCATATAAAGTGTCTTTAGACACTTCTGACACTGCCAACGGGCTTTTACAGGACAAATCATACACTTCAGCTGTTCTGCGATTTAGGCGGGATAATGTCCAACTCCATCTTGAGACGTTCCAGCGACTCGATGCAGTCTGGCTCGACTTTCTTTGTCAGTCTTGGCGTAATTAAATAATATCGTGCGATATGTCGGCGAAACATTAGTTGATCCATAGGATTATCTGTACTCATTACAATGTAAACGCTAGGCATTAGCTACAGCCACATCCAACATGTAAGTGAATAGGACCCACCATCACTTTTTCCCTTGTACAGCAATTCTATGTAAACTGAGGTCTTTCAGCTCTTCACAAAGAGTACTCTTTTTATCACAGATTTCGGTAGTACTCTCAGCAGTTGACGACTATGAAGGAACACATTTCCGCCAAGTTGGGTTAGGGTTCAAAGTTGAGAGTGCAAAAGCGGACCTATGACCATGCCACTTTCTGTTGATGAAGGGACATCGTGGTAGGTTTATTCGGTATGGGAGCTGTTCTTCCATCTTTACAGCGCCGAGCCTGACATAACCCGCCTTACCCCCAGGGCGGGTATGCGTAAAAGCATTCCCCACGTAATAAAAAGGGTTCAGAGTTGGCGGGTAGCATCAAGTCGTATTCTTTTTGCTGCCAATGGTCATCACTGTTTTTGTTATCACTACTATTTGCTCGGTTTATAAATAATACCCCAATAGTGCCAGGTCATCGTATATAGTATATAGCGACGTATTTCACGTCTTGAGACATGAAATACATCCCTATATCCTCATCGGCTCCCTCCTCTTCATCGGTTAATGCACTAGGATTAGATGGTATGACTGCGAAGTCACAATCATCATCATCACTTTCCTGCAAAATGGCTTCAATAGCTTCTCTAAGCCCCTTGTAGCTCTTGCGAGCAGTAAAACATTGTTTTTTTATTGCAAATAATCTGAAAAATAAAATAGATTTTTTACTCATGGATGTGGTCAATGTGCCCACGCGAGGACAGTAAAATTCAATTGACTCTAGTTTTATTTGATGTGTAAATAGTTTACAGTACTGTTCTTTATATATTACTATAACATGTATTTTATAATAAACAATTGAATAAAACCACTTTTGAGCAGTATTTACTGTAAAAAATCTAAAATAATTCACTTACCTCCACAGCGTTTTGATGTTACAACTTCAACTGTCACTTTTTATCAAATAATATCTAACTATCCGCAAAATATTAATCAATACACTTAGGAAGGATCGTGATGAAGTCAATAATTATGATTACCCACATTAAAATCGCGAAATTTGTAATAGAAACTTATAAATATAGCCGTACTCGCTTGGGAACGGTGACCTCTAATGGGTTAAAGAACGAATCTCATAGAAGTGCTTTGAGAACGATCGGTAGAGTCTTAAAATAGAACTATTAATGAATAATGACTTAATGACTTGCAAAAGTGCTCCACTGTTGCCAATTTGAATAAAAATGTTTTTTGAGTTTGATATCCCCCCACCATGAGGATTTATTCCATCAGACTCATAATACATTCGAATGGGCTACTACAATGTGCACTTTAGTTTCAAGTATGAAATATTTTTTACAATGTAATATTTTATAATTATGAAGCGCGCTAATTCTCATTAATGATTAATATTAACATTTAATTTTGTTTGAGAAATGGCAAAGTTTCTCACAAATGAAACCTGCTTTAAATATTTGTATGAAGTTGTGTTACTGTAAGTTTGCACCACGGTGCACAAAGAATGCGAGTGTGCGGGCTTTCTGACATTACGAATATAAGATGCTCACCTTGACCCGCGCGGCGTCGCATCTTAACATAATTACTGAATAATGCATACGTAATGCCGGGTAAGGGCGACTCACACTCGCACACACGGATTCCATACATTTATTTTATTTAGCTAGAATTTTTTACTCCGATTTATCGACATAAAATCTCTGAACTTGTGAAATGAAATGATTTATTTGTGTCAAACATGGTAAAATAGGTATAGTAAAGTTACAAGTACGCTCAGCATATCTGGCCAGCATCGCTTACATACAAAAATTAAACAATATACAAAAAAACTACATAATTGAAAAAGGAAAAAGTAAGAAAAGGAATAGAATAATATTAAATTATACTGCCTTTCCCTTAGATTAAAAGAAAATGGGAAGATGCGGGATTGCGCTATCGTTTCTATAACCAAACTTGGGCCTGATGGGTCAGAAAGTGTCGGTTGCCGCGCCTAAGTAAAATTGTGCCCAATGGGCCTAATTTACGCGGCTCTTGTCGAAAACGTCAGTACTGTGTCTTTCTATGTTTTAAATCTATGGCAGTAACATATATAAACACTAGCTTATGCTCGCGCCTTTGCCCTCATGGCAAACTCCTTTCTTAGCGGAGATCTACCTTATAAAACCTATCTGTTCCAAATTTCAACCCAATCCGTACAGCAGTTTAGGCTGTGCGTCGATCAGTCAGTCACTCACTCTTTCCTTTTATATATTTAGATTCAAATACTATCCTTTTAATTTAAACCTTATCTAAATAATATATAAAAAGTATGCATGTCTGATTGACTGATCTATCAAAGCACAGCTTAAACCGAGAAACGGATTGGGCTGAAATTTGGAATAATAGGTTTTATAAGGTAGACCTTCGCCTTTTCCCACACGCATAAAGTTGCGCGCAAGAACTAGTTTTGACATAATCTGATATTGTACAAAAAATCTATATAAATACCTGTTTTATAATATTTTCATAACAGACATTTCCTCATATTTATATGTCACCATAAAATATCTATTGTTCACATATCACATCTCAGACAATGGTGTTTTTTGGCCATAAATTGTGAAGTTTTATGAGTAACGTCTCCCCCTGGTGACTTGGAGATGGTTTGGGGTATTTATAGGGTACAGGTGAGGGGAAGGGATTTATATGATGACGTTTTAAGTTGTACCTACCACCTACACTCTACACTGTAAATGTATTAGCGTGAATTTACTGACTTTAAAAAAGAGGAGATTTATAACTCGTCCGAATTATTTTACATTATGTAGGTACTTGGTTGAATGTTCACGGATTACTACAAGACCTCTGAACCGATTTAGAAAATTGTTATGATGTTTTAAGAGTATTATACTATTTTAAATCACTTGTTGTAAACTTCTTTTGGCTTTTTCTCTGGTTTTATGTACAAATATTTTCAATCAACTGTGCGATGGCTATATTAATTAGTTTGGATATCAAAATTCATTTATTCAATTAGGGTACTATGGAGCATTTTTCCAGTCAATTTTACAATTTTTCAGTTCTATCTTTAGACTCTACCGCTATGTGTTTACACAGTTTATCTTGGTAAACATTTTTGTTCGTTTGGATGGTACCAGAGTAGGTACTAGCGGTGGTTTATACAGAAGTTTTCAGGCCTCTATGTCTTCTATGTATTGTCTAACTTTATAACAGGTTGTCTTTGGTAACATAACATTTTGGCTGACATTCATTTACAAATCAACCCTTTTCCCTGCAGTTTTCCTACACATGAACAAAAACCTAAACAAGTTTAATATCCCGGTCCAGCCGGTGTCCCGCCCCACGTCACTACGTCACAGGATAGTTTTTGCTCGTCTCTAACCGAGCACCTGCGCGAAGCAAAAACTTTTTGGGACGAGGATGATTAGACAGGGATTAATCTAATATCACTAAAGTTTAGCTTCTGATATAAATTGAATTAATCTCACCTACAACTATAGTTGTAGTCACCTACAACTATTGTTGTACAAAAATGTACATTGTGAACACTCTGGTCTTTCCCATCTTTCTATATGGTACTGAATCCTGGACGTTGAAATCAACTGACAGACGGCGCATAGACGCCTTTGAGATGTGGGTTTGGCGTAAGATGTTGAGAATACCGTGGACAGCACGAAGAACAAATATCTCCATTTTAAAAGAACTAGACATATCTCAGAGGCTGTCTACTACATGTCTCCAGCGAGTACTCCAGTACTTCGGCCATATTGCGCGCAAACCATCCGATAATCTGGAGAGGCTGATGATCACAGGCAAGGTGGACGGCAAACGCGCTAGAGGTCGTAGCCCCAAGAGATGGTCCGATCAGGTGTCCGAACAACTTGACACCAAAATGACCGAAGCTATACACTGTGCTGCGGACCGTCAAAAATGGCGGCAAATTATCAAAGAAAAGCTTCGGCGGGGTCATCACGACGCTCAGAATTGAGCAAACGACTAGAGGAGGAGGAGGACAACTATAGTTAAGAGAAAGGTTTCATACTGTGAGAATTTGAAAGATTGATCAAGTAGACGAGGGTACATTCAGAAGACATTAAAAATATAGTAATTGATATAGAGTATACATATTTGTACCCTTCTACCTAAACCTAAAGGATTTTCCCAATGGAGTTTCTGAGAGTTTTTTTTTAAACATGCTTTCATTATTATGGTACAAAAAAGCGGTAATAGTCCAGTAAAAGAAGAAATGTGGATCGAAAAGTCGAAAGCAGAAAAACTAACTTAGTAACTTTGTTCGGACTAGTTAGGAGATAAACATACTAAAAGTCCCCACCCCTCCGAGGTGAGCCCGAGGGGGGGGAGGCCGAAGAAGGTCTCATTTTTAGGTTATTTGCTTATATGTCAAAAACTGTGCGTTGTACGATATTTTGTTGTACTACATTATTAAACCTAATAAAATTTTCTACAACTTCGGCCTTGACTTTTTTTACCTATCTCCAATCGTTGACCAGCTATGAGCTTCCAAACATGGTCTATTTTGAAGACGCTTAAATTAGTTTTCCATACAAAGTCGGTAAAAAAATCTTACAAATAAAATTTGACCAACTTCTGGTTGTCGTATCATAATGAAACTTTGCAAATGTCTAGAAATCTGATAACAGTTTAATAATCTGGTACTACTGAGCTGATCTGATGATGGAGCCAGGAGGTGTCTACTGAAACTCTTCAATGGCTATTAGTAAAACCGGCGAGTTTGGGCTCATTACATTCAGATTGATGAGACGTAGGCACCTCCTGGTCCATTATTAGACCCTCGACAGCAAGTGTTATGAAAAAGTCTCATCGATTCGAATGTAATGTGCCAAAACTTGACGGGTTTACTAATAGCCGTTGAAAAGTTTCATTAGACACCTCCTGGCTCCATCATCAGATCAGCTCAGTGGTACCAGATTATTAAACTGTCATTAGATTTCTAGACATTTGCAAAGTTTCATTATTATACGACAACCAGAAATTGGTCAAATTTTATATGTAAGATTTTTTTACCGACTTTGTATGGAAAACTTATTTAAGCGTATTCAAAATAGACCATGTTTGGAAGCTCATAGCTGGACAACGATTGGAGATAGATGAAAAGTGTCAAGGCCGAAGTTGTAGAAAATTTAATGAGGTTTAATAATGTAGTACAACAAAATATTGTACAACGCACAATTTTTGACATTTAAGCAAAAAACCTAAAAATGGGACCTTCTTCGGCCTCCCCCCCCTCGGGCTCACCTCGGAGGGGTGGGGACTTTTAGTATGTTTATCTCCTAACTAGTCCGTACAAAGTTACTAAGTTAGTTTTTCTGCTTTCGACTTTTCGATCCACATACCCTTTTTGGGCACTCATTGACTGGGCTATAAATCATATTTTCTTAGTCAACTTAACTTTGACTGCGTTACATTCATTTTCAATCCGATTTTTATGTGAAAAGAATTAGGGTATATTAAAATTAAATATACATATTTCAAGTAACATAACTCATACATATAGTATTCAACGTACATATAGTAAGTATAACACACGCATTTTTTAATCAGGTCCAGTGACCCTAGTGCAGTGTCATTGTAAAAACGTAAAAATATAGCTAGTGCCGTGCGTCAATCAAAAGACACATCTTTTGATGTTCGGCGCGTGACTCCCACAAAGAGTTCAAAGCCTTTACTCGCGGGTCCCGCGTGTTGCCAGGGAAAGGTATAACAGGGTATATGTATGTCTAATGATGCACGGGGATATTGTTTGGTGTTAGGAGTCATTTTATGAATGTCCTTTTATCCTATTTCACCCCACTAATAATTAGAATTTAACCACTTTATAAATATTACCTTTTAAATTGTACGATATATTAGTGTCTGCATCGTATGACTGAGTAAGAAGCGTTGGCGCAGTGCACCTAAAATTTTACGTGAAATCGTGGGTGGTGTACTGATTATGGACAGCGTCTCTTACCATCAGGAGAGTATTTTGCTCTTCATACTTCTTTACATAAAAAGGTGTACCTTTTTAGTTGAAAATAGTCCTTAAACAAAAAAAAACACTTAATTACAGACATCTTAAGAACTGAAGGGTCTTAACATCTTAGGTCTTTGACTGTCAAATAAGAAGCATTGGCTTAGAATTTTACATTGTAATACATATCTTGGGTAGCACTGTACTTTATAGGCACCGTTATCCCTTACCATCAGGATACTTCGTTGCATAAAAAAGGTGTAAAAAATAGTTTCCAGTAGAAAATAGTCCTTCTAACCGTACAAACATCGTAAAGTAATGACAGCCATCGTAATAAGTAATCCGCTGCAATACTCGGGGACACCTATTACAGCGGCAGTTATCGCTCGTGCCCACCGGCTTCTGTGCCGCGTTTAGGGGGAGGATTCACGAGGATTTTTTTAATAAATAATGATAATAATTGGGGTTTATACTCCAACAGAACAGGTTACCCCACTTACACGGTCAGAGTCCAATCACAATTTATAGGTTGCGTGGCCAACCTATATGTTCCACTTTCAGGTCGCCGAGATTACTACAGGGCCTGCAACATGATCTAACGACTGCCTCCTACATTTCTTATAGGAAACAGCCGGGACTCATAGTTTTACGTGCCTTCCGAAACAAGGTAGCGTCCAGGCGAAAATCTAATAAATAATAGTGATTTGGGGTTACCTACACTCCAACAAGATAGGTGATGGTTAATGGTTGATTGGGTCACTAAAACGCCTGCTTGACCTAATTACTGACTTCTACTTAGGTATCTGATTGAAGAAGGTAAAATCCTAAACCGGAAGGCGGGTCCGTCCCTGGCCTCTCTGAATCATGCCAGAACACGGTCATAATTACCACAAGGCGACACGGTTTTTTCAAGTGGTAACTTGCCACAGCCCAAGCCTACCACCAGCCACCAGTACACCGAGTAGAAAAAACTGCACATAACTAATTATAAGTCATCAGATCTGCACCACACAACACCCCTTAGCCACGACCGCACCGCTTCTATTCCTTTCGAACTTAGAATACTTACTTCCTCGAAAAGCTGGAAAAGTGCAGTCGAGGGCGATGATCACCAAGAATACGAGTGTTAAGAGTACATTTTCTAGTATTCTTGGAAATTTACCCACTAAATTATATAAGTAGTAAAAAATTAACAGTTGTATAGGAAGCCTAAAACCATACAGAGATAGCATTATTTATCGCGCAGGTAGTTTGGCGGGCCGCCAGTAGATGGCGCGCAAAAGATTTTGTTGTATTTTAGTGCGCCGTAATTTTAAAAACATGAATCACAAAAAGGTGGAAAGAACTTGCCTGCTGTGAACGTGGATAAAGAGTTACTGGAATGAGCTAGCTGAAAAATAATTGAGGCACTATTTGTAAGCCCGCTTGCTTGTACTATAATCTCAGTTGCTTGTGCAAACACACACACGTAGGTACACAAAATTACGATGAAAATGTACGGTGTGTACATTTTCGTTGCGTTGTCGTTACCCAATTATTACTAATTGGGTAACGACAACGCTCTACTTAAAGCAAATTCACACTAACTAAGCTTTAGTAAATGCACACTTTTGTGAATGGTCAAGTTCCTATTCAAAGGTTGTTAATGCTTGTCTTTTTGTTTTGGTAGGAGAATTTCACACTTCGAACGAACATTTGAGTGAAGTGGGACAGACAGATTCTAATTAGTGTGTTTTCCATAAAAGTGTTTGTAAAAATAGTGATAGGGCTTACTATTATAATCGTTCAGGGTTTTAGGATCAATAAAACTATTAAATTAACTTTTACAGCGATTTTATTAACTCTTACGACAAAATATAATCAATTCTAACGACGTATGCATACATTAAAACACAGTAAATTAAGTATTACATTAAAATAAACAAATTCTGACCTGTACTGTACTCCAGCAGAATGGCTCACTTTTCGCAAACTCACCTTCGCTTTCCTTGCTTAGACACGTCCGATCGCTTTAGCCGTTGAAATTACGAATGGCGCGTGACGCAGACGCGCGCGCAGTCGGAATGAATTGACCGAATGAATGAATGAGTGAATGAGCTACTTCGGCGAACGGGTGAGTGAACGTTATAGATTATAATTAAGTATAAAGATAGTTGCCATAATAAACAGTAAATTCCTACTTATATTAAATTATATTATTTACCCTTACAGCTCGGCCATCCTGCTAGAGCAAGTCTCTTTGCTCATAATTAAAAAAAAAATAAGTTATATAAACTCTGAGGATATCTTTTAAATAAGTACAATTATAGAAACAAATATTTAAATTAGGTAACTTTAAATTTATCTATAAAGAATGATTATTATGGTATTTAATTGATTTAAGTTCTCTAAACATTTTCTTTACAAAGTACACCAAATAAAACACATTATAATATTTATAATGCGCAAATATAAAAAGTTTCATTATGAATAAATTATATATTGTTGATGATTTCATAATAGGTGGTATATTATGGTATTGCTGTAATACAACATTTAATTAAATGTCTTGACGTTGATCGTATTCACACAAGTGTACAGGGTTTATTCAATTATTACTTGTATTATGAGCTCGAATCCCAGTTTGACATGGGCATATTATGTCAATCCACTTCATGATCTTAAAAGCCTAGATTACCTTTTAGATTTTAGGCGTACAATCACAACTAATAATCGCAATTATACAACATATACTTATAAATAAAACCGTACAAAAATAATTATTAAATAAACCCTGATATATAAAAGTTCATTACATTACAATAAAGTTAATTATATCACAATATCAAACTTTGATTAACCGATAGTGGTACGTTTTCAAAGTTACGATATGCAACGGAAACCAACGATCATGTCAGCGTTTAAGTTATTCGTCTTGTGCACTATCATTTTCGGATTCCGAGCTCGCGAAATTTTTATCGAAACTTAGCCACGGTTTCATTTTGTCGATAGCAACAGTGTTTTCGTAACGACGAGTGCCCTTTTTACGCATAAGTGGCGTATCCTCAACGATATAGCGGTCGTTCGGTAGAACTTTAGTAACTCTGTACGGACCTTGATACTTAACCACTAGCTTTTTAGATTTGCCATCGCTAGGGGTTTCCCTTTTTATGCTCACTAAATCCCCAATTGAAAATGATATATCAGTGACCCGTTTCGAATCAAAAGTGAGTTTGTCTTTAGCTTGCTGATCTGTAATCCTAGCCCCAGCTTCGTGTCTGATTTCTTCGAGGTTTTCGTAAGGAACAGTGTCTGTAACTTCGTCAATAATTTCGCTAAGAACATACTCAGTGTTACTTCTCAGTCGAATACCGAAAAGGAGTTCAGACGGACTTTTGCCCGTGGTTTTATGTAGCGTGGAGTTTAAGCCAATTTGAATATCGGGTACATACTCGTCCCAGCATTTATCGTCTTGTCCGTGACATTTTGTCGATAGAGCGTCTAAAATGGTCCTATTAAAACGTTCAACCTGACCGTTAGCTCTCGGGGTAGCAACGGCATTAAGAATGTGCTTTATTCCCAGAGCTTTAATGAATCCCCGAAAACTATTACTCGTGAAGGATGTTCCTTGATCAGTTATTAGCCTAACAGGGGTGCCAAAATAGCTTATGTGCTCTCGTAGCACTCTGATTGACGTCGCGCTTTTCGTGTTTTTAACTGGGGTAAAATTAATAAATTTAGTGAAACCATCAATTATCACCAACAAATAAACATTGCCCCTCTTGCTGCGAACAAACGGACCCAAATGGTCTGCGTGGATCGTGTGGAAGGGGATTTCCGTTTTCGGAATAGGGTGCAGTTCCCCTTGCTGTTTTGAACTAGTGCCTTTATGATGAGCGCATTCTAAGCACGACCGTACATATTTTTTTATGAAACGTCTCATTTTAGGAAACCAGAACGTCTGCTGTATTCGGTGAAGCGTTTTTTCGAATCCGAAGTGTCCTATATCGTCGTGATTCATCTTAACAATTTGCCAACGAACCCCCTTCGGCACGACCCAACGCATACTTTCTTCGCCCTCAGACCCTATCAATCGGAACACTTTGCCATCTTTGAGTTTATAGTTTTTAATCACATCTACCACCTCGTTCGATTTTGGGTCAGTTAGGATTTGTTTAATTCGGAGTATTTCATCATCCGCCGACTGTACAGTCGCAATCCAGCTTTCAGGTTCCACCTCAAGTACGTCCAATATGTTGTGTTCTTCGGTTGAGGCCTCACCTACCGGATTTCGGCTCAGGGCGTCCGCATGTGCCATGCTAGAGCCCGGACGGTACTCGATCTCACAGTCAAACTCCGTAAGTTGAATCCACCAGCGAGCGATACGCGGGATCAAATCTCGTTTTGTCAGGGTCGTCCGCAACGCATTGCAGTCGGTAAATATTTTGAATGGAACCCCAAGGAGGTACACCCTAAATCTGTTCAGAGAAGCGATAACCGCCAGGGTCTCCAGTTCAAACGAGTGCAAACGTTGCTCGTCGGCTGTGGTTTTACGGCTAAAATAGGACACTGGCTTGTATAGGCATTCGTCAGCCTTTTGCAACAAAATTCCGGCGAGCCCATGTTTAGATGCATCGGTATGCAGCTGCGTCTCGCGCTTCGGATCGTAAAGAGCTAGGATAGGTCGTGATATTAAAATCTCTTTTATTTTATTAAAAGCGTCCTCCTGCTCTGCAGTCCATTTCCAGGGACGATCTTTCTTCAGAAGATCCGTCAGTGGCCCGCAAATTACGGCAAACCCACGGACGAATCTCCTGAAGAAGCCAGCTAAACCTATGAATTGTCTGAGTTCGTGTTGACTCTTTGGGACTGGGAATTTACCAACCGCATCAGTTTTACGTACCCCAGGCTTTATACCCTCAGGACCAACCTCAAAACCCAGAAACTCTATCTCTTCGAAGAAAAATTGACACTTCGCTAGCTTAAGGGTTAATCCACCTTTTCTCAACAGAGCCAATACCTCCTCTAGCCTAGTCAACCCTTCCTCAAACGACCGCGCTGGAATTAAGACGTCATCCATATAGACGAGCGCATACTTCAATTTTGCTTCGGAGAGGATTTTGTTCATGGTTCTTTGGAAAACGGACGGCGCGTTGACCAACCCGAAAGGCATACGAAGATATTCATACTGCCCGTCAGGCGTTATGAATGCCGTCTTATCCTGTGATGACCTCGAGATCTGGATCTGGTAATAACCTGACGCCAGATCGAGTAAAATGAAAAACTTATTGCCTGATAATTGGTCTAACTGATCTTCAACGCGAGGAAGTGGGAAGTGGTCCTTCTTAGTTCTCTTGTTGAGAGCCCGATAGTCTACACATAACCTCTTCTCCCCAGTTTTCTTCTTAACTAAAACGATAGGGCTGGCATACGGCGACGATGATTCTCGGACTATGCCCGCATCCAGCATTTCTCCCACCATTTCGCGCACTAGGTTTCGTTCGGACATCGACATACGATACGGCCTATAAACTACAGGATCTTTGTTTTCAAGCTCTATAACCATTTCGCCTGCTGTTGTCAGTCCTAAATCTTTCAACCCCGATGAGAAACAGTCGTTATATTTAGTTAAAAGATTTTGTAACTGTAAACGTTGATCATTAGAGAGGTTAGGTCCACAGCTTATATTGTCATCTAAACACGTGTCATCGAACGTCACAGCAAAGGAATTACTAGAATTGCAAATAGGTATAGCACGGGACAGCAACGTGCCTTCGTTAAACGTGACGTCACGATCACACATATTGAATACGGCAAGTAGACCAGATCCCGCCTTGAAGGTATACTCCCCAGGAAACAAGAAGTATTCTTGATTAACGCCGCCTCTCATTGAACCATCAACGTAAGCGCTGCCTTCGTAATTACAAGGTGATTTTACTGAAATCACATTGATCTCACGCGGTTTTAAAACAACTTTTTCTCGAACCATTAAAAACAATTTAGCACATTCATTCTTCTCAAATATTAATTTTTCCGGCGTCTTTATAATAGTTATATTAGGTAACTCAGTAAAGGTGTGACCTAATAAGATTGGATATTTAAGCACGTGATTCTCGACTACGAACACTTCGATATGTGCTTTGACACCCTGTACTGTTACATCAATTTTAGATTTACCCAACGGTCTTACATGGTAGCCACCAATTGCCCTCATCAAAGGTAAGTTATCATTATTGATAGGTAGGTTTAATCTTTTCGCTTCTTCGTCCCTAATCAGCGTACACTGACTCCCTAGATCAACATGACACAGAAGAGCAACATCGTTGACTAGAATATCGAAAACGTATTTAGAATTGGAACCCTCCGAAGTGTTAAGCTCTGAGACTTGTTTCTCGTCTTTTGCGGCTGTCAACGTAGGTTTCTGATTAGCGTCCGGTACGTATTTACCAGTTCTACAGACGGTGCTCATGTGACCCAGTTTACCACAAGTAGTGCATTTTGTTGGAGGCTTTTGACATTTAAAGCTCTTATGACCTTCTTCGTTACAATTGTGACAAACAATCTTTTTATTAACTTCGCTACGCCTATTCACGGGTGTTGTACTCCTATTAACCTTCTTATCTTGTTTCGGCCTATCTCCCGTGGCTCTACTCATCCCCGTCTTAACCGTCTTAAGATACATCAAAGCTTGCTCAGGTTCACGGAATTGAGCGGCTTGGGCGCCTACACGTACCGCTCTATCCTCGATACCGCTTAAGATGCAGTCGACTGCTTTTCGACCTTTGATACCACACCTATTTACAAATTCATTTTGTCATAATAATAACTTTCTAACGATTCACCGTATCGTGCCTTTTTCGCTAACATAGTCGTCAGTAACTCCGCATAATCTTCGCGGCAGGGAAAGTTTTCTAATAGGACTTTCTTCCATTCACTCCACGAGTAGAGGACTGTGTCGAGACCTCGATACCACGTTTTGGCGAGGCCAGTGAGCTTAGGAAGAGCAAAGTGAATGATTTCTTTTTCTTTCCAGCCATAGATCTCGGCACACTCCTCCACTTTCGTGAGCCAAGTCAATATAGTTTGATCTTTTGACATAGGATCAAACTCGGGGACCACATTACTGTGGGATAGATTTGGAGCGGTATGATTTTTCATTCCTTTAAGGATAGTTAAAAATTTGTCTAGCATACTATTAGTTTCTTTCGAATCTTGTTTGGGTCTATTACAATATTTATCGTTATTATCTAGCGGAGATTTGCGTCGATAGTCATTATTGAGAGGAGAATGTCGGTAAGACCTCACTCGCTTGTTTGCATTAAAGTAATCGTCTTCAGTATCACTACTACCAGAACGCCTCTTATTATTTTCGCGTCTGTCGTGTAAATCAAAACGCTCCTGAGAGTTGCGGTACCGACATTCTCGTCTATAATAGTGTTCGCGTAATCTACGGTGTGCACGTCCTTCAGCATCGAGGTGCGAACGGCTTCTACTACGTGGCATGCGTTTGGAAGGCTGCGAACGCGTGTTACGTCTTACTCTTGAATCCTCGCGTGGTCTACGCATAGTACGCGAGGAGGCATTGTTAAGTCTGGATCGGCTGCGACTGCGCGAAACGCGCTTAAAAGGTTTCGATCGACTGTATTGCCTTAAACGAATGCTCTTTGAGCGTTGCCGCTGAGACTCCCCACTATAACGGCGTTGCCTCCTGGACTCCCCGCCTGCATAATGTTGCCTCATCGACTCCCCGCTCGAACTACGAGACATTCGTGCTCGATGGCGCGATCGTTTCTCGTTAGGTGAGATTAAGTGATGGTTAAAGTATTTATTACGGCGGCTTTGCCTACCTCTCAGGCTCCCTTCCGCCTCTATGCTCGACGCATGGACAGACGGCGCTGGAGTCTGTTCCCTACCTTCAGGGAGAGCATCAGCGGCCTCATCGTCCATACGCGTAGCAGTTAACTCACGGCTGCCTTCAGGAATCTCTCCGGCAGACGCCATTTTCTGATCGACGTTTTACAAGTCTGAAACTTGGAATAGGGAAGTTAATTTACTTCTTGATGATTAAGCTGTCAGCCTGAAGTAAAGCAGTAATCACTACATTTTAATATAATTGCAAAGCTATGCGTTACTCCTTTAAATGGATAATGTAAAAAAACAATCATTTACGTGGGTAGATCCAAAATATTTAACATCTCGTAAGATCTAGCACCTCATTAACGCAATAAATAAGTTATATCAAAAAAATATTGAAAGATTGAGAAGATATAAACGGATACAGTAACATCCATTGCGACGATAAAAATAACAAATGATAAATAACTTTATTTAGCACAGAATACGCGTAATACTCTGCTGACACAACAAGAAATATCAATAATGTGGGTAGAGTGAAAATATTCAACTTCTCTTATAATATGGCACCAAATTATTGCAATAAATCAGTTAAATCACGATAATATTGAATGATTGCAAAGATATGAACGGGTGCAATAAACGGTAAATCCGAAGAAAAGAATTAAAATAATTACTAGGGTAGGAACCTTGAAAATAATCATCGTTTCGTAAAATACATTACCAATAAAAAATATTTCAGGATTACAACGATTGAAGTGGATGTTATAAATTTATTTATAAGCTGTTGTTTTGTAACGGCACGAGAACATTTGAATCTCCTTTTAAGTTAGGTATATTTTAAAAGGTAGGTAGTGAAATTTAAACATGAACATGTAGTATGATAAAAGCAAGATTCTTTTCGTAAGCTATGTAAGTTTTAGCTATGAATATTTAAAAGGAAAAGGCAAACTCTGAGAATGCAGATAAAACTTGTGTAATAGAATTACTCACCATTTGAACTGACTTTAATTGTTATTTATTTTATCTCTATAGTACAGTACGTCGGTAGAATCCTCTTTAAAAGTTCTTACTAATTAGTTATAAAGTAAACCAAATTAAAAATAGCACGGTATGACAAAAAAAAACATCAGCAATAAAATATCAAGATGATTTCAAGCGGGAGCGTAGGTTATGTAAGCATTTAAAGTAACTACTTACCGATCCCACTTCTGAACTATAATCGTTCAGGGTTTTAGGATCAATAAAACTATTAAATTAACTTTTACAGCGATTTTATTAACTCTTACGACAAAATATAATCAATTCTAACGACGTATGCATACATTAAAACACAGTAAATTAAGTATTACATTAAAATAAACAAATTCTGACCTGTACTGTACTCCAGCAGAATGGCTCACTTTTCGCAAACTCACCTTCGCTTTCCTTGCTTAGACACGTCCGATCGCTTTAGCCGTTGAAATTACGAATGGCGCGTGACGCAGACGCGCGCGCAGTCGGAATGAATTGACCGAATGAATGAATGAGTGAATGAGCTACTTCGGCGAACGGGTGAGTGAACGTTATAGATTATAATTAAGTATAAAGATAGTTGCCATAATAAACAGTAAATTCCTACTTATATTAAATTATATTATTTACCCTTACACTATGGAACCTTCACTTCCATTTCAATAAAACTGCTTCTAGTAGTTTTTGTATGCTTGGGATTGAATTTATTTTTATTGCCGCGACTGTTTTTGTTTTTAAGTTTTCATTTGTTTGAAAGTTTTCTGAATGTTGTTTATGCAAACTGAATAACAAAGCAATTAAAGGGATGTTGAAAATGTTTTCACTTTTGGATAAAATGTGAGTCGGGTAACTTTCTATTTTTGTGTGAGCAAAATATCCTTCTAATATTATACAACTAAAAAAAATATAAATGAATAATGAAAGTATAGATTATTAGTTATCATTTAATATTTAGTGTTAATTCCGCTCTAAATTTGTGAGTCTAACTAAGTTTTAAGAGACGGCGAGGAATTCAAACGTTACCAAAATAGTAATTAGTATTAATTCCACCACCGAGTGCACCACCCCCCTCCCGCATATGCATGCATTAAGGGTTATAACTATTTGTTAGTGTTAGTTATGTGGTTACGCGAAACTTTCAGACCGAGAGATCTTCTCCCTGTCCAGCGGTCGGCGAGTGAACTTCTCTCTGAGGATGCCTCGTGTAGAGGCGAAACACGTGTCAGCGTTGTAGTCTATTTTTGCGTAGCGTCCGGCAGCGGTTTGTCATCGTTGTCGTCGTCGTTTCGTATCCTTTGTTCTAGCTAAGTTTCGCGTAACCACATAACTAACACTAACAAATAGTTATAACCCTTAATGCATGCATATGCGGGAGGGCGGGTGGTGCACTCGGTGGTGGAATTAATACTAATTACTATTTTGGTAACGTTTGAATTCCTCGCCGTCTCTTAAAACTTAGTTAGACTCACAAATTTAGAGCGGAATTAACACTAAATATTAAATGATAACTAATAATTGTTGTGATGGATTTCCGCAAAGTAACGCCTAGTTCCATTAATTATGAAAGTATAGATGTTTGTGTGTGTAACTCTAATGTGCATTCATAGTTATATTTGAACTATTTCAGCTGTCGCACTGTTGTCACAAAGTGCGACAAAATAATAAACTATGTATATTACATTTAAAAAACCTTGATGTTTTAGCTAAGTCAGAGAGAGATTTATCCCGCTTTATAGGTTATGTCTGCTACAGTTTTTTCAGTCCATATGTACTTTCACTATTGGTCACAATACAAAGTATTTCTATTATATTTCCCTTATTTTACAAATTCAAACATTGTTCGAAGTAACGAGCGATTAAGTTATTTTCACTCTGTATAAGGTAGTATTTCCCGTACAATAACCCATAAAACATGGTGTTTACAGCCGTCGGCACCTGAGATGTAAAAGTTAACAAGCCGCGCCCCATTACCTCGCTTACTGTGTTATTTGTTGCTCGGGACGGCCGTATGCAACAATGATTAAGTACAGGAACAGAAAATATAAAAATTTGAAAAAAAATCGCATAAAAATATTTTTTTAATAAATTACTTTAAAGATTTTTTTATTATAAAAGGATATTATATATGCGTAAGTTTGTGTATAATTGTGAATAAATAATATTGATTTATGGTTATGGACCGAAATAAATGACTATTTAATATAATTTTAAATAAAAAAATGGCTGAGATGTAAAAATGCTTATTAGTTTTTGGATGGGGACGCGTTTACGTCACTATCTGGTACAAAAATGTATCAGACACAGTCCAGTGACCAGTGACGTCACGACCAAGCAACTTCAGTGCGTTAGTATCTCACAAGTTTTTCATTAAATTTATTTATAAGAAAATAATACATGTCTTATATTTCAAATCGGTGAAAATCTGTTGATGTAGTCTTCAAAAGAGAGTTTTTCACCGATTTACTATAAAATATACCGTTAACGATAACGTAGATCAATCGCAAAATCAATAAAAAAACATACATTTTGAAAATGAAGTTCGTTAGTCCATATAATAAATATATTTTGTCTGGTACCATTCTGCATGGGACCGTCCAACAGACAAGCGAACAGCCCTACAAGGGCCAATAAAGACACGGAGGGCGCGTTACGCCAGTCATCTTGTTTTTGTAAACAGCTCTAACCTGGCCGCGTAGCGACGTAGCGACGTAGCGGCGCGGCGTAGCGCGTAACACAATACTCCGCGGCTACGACGTAGCGCTACGCCGTAGACCTACGTCACCTATTTCTCGCTAATTTCTCCGTTTACATTATAATAAAATTTACGGTTTTTTATAAAATTGTAATAAGCTTTGAATTTCTTCAATTGTAATATTTTTACCAACTTTACATAAAGGAAGAAAGTTAATAATTTTTTCGATTTTTTTCAACTATTTTACCTATTTTCATTAGGTGGCGCTGTGAGAAAAGTCCTGAAATATTTATTATTTATTTTATTTTTATTCAAATTACTCAAAAACGCCTTAATCACATGCTTCACAGGTTCCATTAAAAGCTCTTGCGTATAAAAGGTGAGCTTCAAGTCGATTTTCTTAAAAATTTGGTTTTTCTTAATCCACTGGCTGGATTGTATAGGTATATAATCCAGCAGAACCGATTTCCTAGAAGAGATCACTCTAAGCAAATAGGCCACCTATACTGTTATTAAACCTATACCAAATTGTAATTTGCCGTATATAAAGCATTTTTCTTTTTTCTCACCGATGAGGTAACTTTATGTTCTAAAGATTTTTACAAAGATACTTCTAATTCCGTAAATTCGATTGACCTGTGATAGCGGTTTCCCTCACACCTTTTTCCTTCCACAGCCGTGTATAGCCTTCATAAATCAAAGCAATGCTTAGCACAGGAAGCATTGCAGTGCAGTGCGCCGGTCACCGGTTGTTTTGTTTCCGTTGGTAATTATTTCAGTTAACAAGGTGTTGTCTCTGAGTTTATTTATTACTTCCAAGCTGAGTTAAGGTGGAGATGTATTGAAAGATGTCATTTTCGTAAATGAAATGCAATTATTTTTTCAAGAAATGGTATGATTGTATCTGTAATATTAAAATTATCATTGCTTCTAAGAGAGCTAGCTAAGAGATTTTAGCTATGATCTCTACACTCGGATACCCAGTGCTATAGTCTCTCCCTAAATTTTCTAGTATATTAAAAAAAATATAATATGTTATTATTTATTTATATTTAGTCTATACTATCCCACTGCTAGTCAAAGTATTGGTTTTCTGGAAAATCGCTCTTCAGCGATAAGATTTCTGCCTTTATCTTAAATGTTAATATTTTACGATAAGTATTTTTTTTATATTATGTACACCACATAAAGTATTGCACAGTTAAGGTCAAAAAAGTTATAGGTAGTACACAATTAAATATTATGTTATCTCAAATTATCAGTGGAACGTAGCCTTAAAGGCTTCGCAGCGTGGCTCGTTAGTCAAAGCACCTAGAAAGAATGAACTCGTGTATTTTGACACTTATTACCAGCGACGTAAGAGTTGTTATTTTATTTTACCTTCTGGAGATTAATGTTCTGTGCCGCGGTCAACTGCGTCTTCGCTGTTATTAATGGATTTTTAACGGTATTGTTTTTAATTTAGATTTATGTAAGTAGCTGCTTACAGTTTAACTTGAATATGCCTTGTTTATTTTTAGGAATTTTAGTTAATTTTTAGGGTTCCGTACCTCAAAAGGAAAAAACGGAACCCTTATAGGATCACTTTGTTGTCCGTCCGTCCGTCCGTCCGTCTGTCTGTCAAGACCCTTTTTCTCAGGAACACGTGGAGGTAACAAGCTGAAATTTATAGGAAATACTAAGGTCCATTGCTTCTTAGAGCTGTGAAAAATTCAAACTTCTAGGCCAACGCAATCAAAAGATATAGTCGAATATGTCGCAAATTTCAGCAAATTTTCGACATTACCAAATAAATCAAAACCTACGGGGCACTTCCCGTGAACTCAGAATCTTGAAATTTGGCACGAAGCAATTCCTTAGAGCACAGATAAAGGAAATATGATAAAGAAAATTGCGAAATCCATAAATTTTTAATTTCATCATATGAAAAAAATATTTTGAATAATTTTATACCTACTACCACTATAAATCAGGTGCCTGATAGTATCATCATTACATTATTGCCCATATCAACCCTGATCCGAAATCCGAGCAGACAAAACCTGATCAAAAGTTTAAAAAAAAAAATCACCGTTGAAATTTTGTATATGTTTTTGTTGTTTATCCCACCTTCTAAGTTTAGTCTGCTACCACCTATGGCCGCACTGTCGCTTTACATTACGCGAGATCGTGGCCAAAGGCTAACCAATAATGTGTTTTAATAGCACCAAACCCTTAAAGAATAGGCGAATCTAGGAGTGGGTAATAAAGAGTATCGTAGAATATCGTGTATTGTATCTGAAGTAGTTTTTTGACTAATCATTAGTAATGTTGATGATTCACACACAGGAGTGTTAGAATCTATCCCAAAACACAATAAATCTAGAAGGCGTATCAGTCGGAAATGGCAGTCAGGTTGCATGCAATGCGTAGCCATATATCCTTACAGTCGATGCGAGCAGGTACGCCCCCACTTACTGCTATTGTTCACGAACAAATTGAAAATACCTAAGGATGGGTTGTCCAGTCTTAAAGCGCACGCAGCTACACTACAAAGACGTCAAATCAAACTCCAAAATGTATAAAATTAGTAAAAAAACCATGCATTTAGAGTCTTATTACACTAGCATTTTGAAAAATGTCTATCTGTCTGTCTGTGAACTAGTATATTTCAGTTCAAAACAGCTGGACTGATTTAAAAGGGATTTTACATGGACAGATTACATATCCATTTATTGAAACTCCACAATTTTATACATACGAGAACTTATAATTAAATTAAATTAATAAATTCTTAAAATAGAAATAATGGATGGTCTTTTCAGTAATAACCTGTGGTAATTACACATCACTACACACACATCAGTGTAATAAAAACAATATTTAATGAAATAACAAAAAATAATCATGATACTGAAAAAAATAAACTTACAAACTACAGTTAGTTCGAATTCAAAACGTCATACAAAGGTGAACGAAATGAAAAGCAAGCGATTTGAACCGTAAATATGTTATAAAAGTATTTTATTCCCTGTAAGCAGTGAGGGGTGAAAGTGTAGTCCACGCACTATCTCGCGACTCAGTGAGTCAGGTAGCCAAGACTTGAGATTAAGCGTCTAGACGCGCCGTGTGTCGCGACCCTTATTTATGGCCGTACCTAACGCGCGTTTTCAATTTAGGAACATGATGTTTTTCAATGTCTTGGGTATTGCTTTGTTTATTAAATAAACTTTACAGACGGGAGAGTATTTGGGTACCAAAACTGCAAGATTTTGGCAGACTGATAGTTCAATTAATTCCAGGCCGCTCTCGATGAATGACTACCAAAAAGGCATATTTAATTGATACATTTTACTTTTACTTTTAGCCTAGACTCTCCCACTGCTGGGCAAAGGGCCTCCCCCAAATTCCTCCATTACACATTTTACTTAACCGACAATAATAATATTTTTTGACCGACGCGGTGATAACAATACTTTGGGACGGTAACCGATCACCATCAGGCGGGCCATCTACTTGGGCGGAGGAATCTAAAATAAAAAAATAGAGATCTCATCTTAACAACCGAGCAGGAGAACGACAAAATATTTTAGCGCGACGATAGTATAAGTAAGATTGTCTTTCTTCCATAAACAGATTCCATAATAAGCTTTCAAATATTACCCATAATTGAAAACATAAATGAAATATACCTTAAAAACAAAATTCTTAGATATAATTATCTTAAAAACTAAATTAAAATTTAATAAATGTACTTTTAAACAAGTCCAAACGAAAACCAAGTCTAGTAAAAGTAGGTGCTACCGATTACCACATCCATTTATCAGGTCTCAACAGCCACCCTTTACCCGGCGGTGACCGGATCCGCGGCCATTTCCGCACTCCACCTGCCCGAGACTTCCTGCCCACATCGACTTACGAAACCTTATATTGGAAATAGCTTTTTAGGACCTCTAAAAAACTATTCTCATAATAGCCTATTATTGTACTGAATGTTTTTAAATTGCAAAAAAAATATCGCTTTATTTTACTTGAAAATAAATTTAGCTGTTGTTTTTACAACGAATCTTTTACAAAGAAAAAATACGCACTTATGAAAATAGGATCGTTGCGTCAATAAGTACTAAATATAGCTTATAGCTGGATGCAGGTCGCTTCCAACCGGTATGTATGGAGGTTCAGCAGTGGACGTCCTACGGCTGAGATGTTGATTATAATAGCGGTTATTACATTAATGTATGTCTTTAATTTTTATTGTATTTATATTTTTACTGTAAAAAATAATCAAATTTCAGTAGTTTATAATATTGGTAGGATAACGTTAGGTTAGTTACGTTGTGTTTATTGAGAACTGCTGATACTTTACTAGCCAAAGGTAATATTAGACGTGAGTATATGTATGTAGATAAGTGAATGATATAGTTACTGAGAGCAAACAGCGTGGCTGTGTAACGCACGATAAAGCCAAGCTTGGAGAGCCGCCAACGTTGGCGCCGTTTCGCATTACTACTTCCCTGTGATACCTGCACATTTTTTCTTTTAACTGCTTTATTTCTTTAAAATGTTTGGAAAAAATGTTTTATATCTATACTTAACTACACTGTTTTACTGGCAGTTGACTTCGCAGGAGATCGATTAGGTACCCGTACAGTGCTATTCTAAACTTAAACTCTAAATTCATTAAATAGGCTACAATGGAGCACTTTCGCAAGTCAATTTTACATTTTATTTTAATACTCTACCGCTCATTCGCAAGGCACCTCTATGAGAAGAACGAGTAAGAAACTCAAATGGATTGACTTTTTCTACCGCCTAAGCAGTGATATGCAAACATTACTGTGCTTCGGTAGGAGGGCAATGTAGCTAGTGAAATTAATGGGCTGAAGAGTCTTAACATTTTACAATATGACTCTCCACTGATATCATACTGAAACGCCTGTATAGCAAGTGAAACATCCTTACTTACTATATATTTCATTGACGGCCGGTGTTAAACTACATTTTACATAGCTCTAGTTGAATTCTCTCCAACAAAATACTTAACAAAAAAAATTACAAAATAAATTCGTACAGGACGATTCTAGAGCTTACTGTGCCCTCAATAACATTGGTCTATAAAGACGTTATTTTCCAGGTCTCGGTCAGGCCGTCTAGACTAGACTCGTACAATACAAATACCTGAACACAATGGGCACTAACAATAAACACCAGCGTTTTATTTAATGCGACCTGTGGACTATGGACTACGCTTTTCTATGCTACTACTCTATTTTCTGAGGTGTTTAGATAGTACTTATTTGAAATAAAGGTTAAAACTTCATGTTACTTTTCAATACTTCTTTTTAATTTATTCATTTTTGTAATAAACAAATGACGAAAACATGAATAACGAAGAAATTAAGAAAAATAAATACTTCAATACAACTAAAGCGCACGATAGATTTTTAGATTTAGACACGCGGCAGCGAGTCAAGCCAAGTTCAAGCAAAGGAACTGGCGACCGCGCCGTGTGTTATATTACACGAACCGTCCAAAGCGCGTTTTGACGACTTTTTACACCCTCGTTATACAAAAACTATTACACATAGACAAGTCAAATTTGGCACATATACTTAAATATACGAACTATATCTCTGTTCCAAATTCCAATAACACAGCTCAAACGGTTATTTAGATATAAACATCCAGTAATCGGTGAAGTTAATACATACTGAGGGATAGATCAAAAGTAATATCCCAGTTCCAGATGACCTAGAAAGCTGAAATTTGGCATCCCGATAGGTAATGTCGTAATAACAAAGGGAAAAATCAGAAACTAGTATTTTTTTATCATTTTAAATTATTATTAATTTTTAAAAAATGTATGATATTAAAGTTTGGGACGCCTAGGAACGCGTAAAGCAATACATGTTGCATGTTGCTATAATTTTTGTGTAGGCGGCTATTTTCTGTTAGATACTACGAAGTGCGCGCGAGTCCACTATTCCTACTAATATAATTATAAATATAAATACAAACTTTATACCTACTGTACGTATGGATATATGTTTTTTACTTTTTCACGCCTAAACGGGTGGGCCGATTGACTTTAAATTTGGTATAATAAAAAATATAGCTTAGACCCCTGGAATAACATTATAATATACACTACTGTACCAAACTGTATAGCGGGTAAAACAGCTAGGCACAGCTAGTCACTAATAAAAATAGGTTCCTGGTACCTACGTAACAATTGTATATCCTATGTAAATACCTATCAATATATCGACTCACCAGCAGCACAAGGCGGCTCAGTAACATAGAGGTAATAATATTAACATTGTTTACAATAAAAATAATCTATGTATATCGCCTAAGGTGCTAGTTGGTGTAAACATTTTAGATACCTACGTACCTGTAACGTATAGTCATAATATTATAGGTATGTGGCGGTATCTGGGGGCACGGTAGTGCCCCCACCAAGTCGTCGTCATTACAAGTCTTGTCGGCTTAGGTTTCTTTTGATCGAAATTCTAATCCAGTTCCAGATGATCTAAAAAAGTTAAATTTCCATCCAGGTAGGCGGTAGGTATAAGATAGCTGGGTGAATATAGATAAATTTATCAGTAACTAGTATTGTTTAAAAATCAATTGATTAGGTACAATATTCAAATCAATAGTGCACATAAATGCTATTTATAAATAAGTACTAAATTAATTATAGGTATAGGTATATCGAAGCACGGCGAGGCTCACGGGCCGCGGTGCGCGGTGCGACGGCCGTGCCATGGAGCAGTGGGGTGGGGAGAGGTGCAATAAAATAATCATTTGGTATTAATCTTATTATGACTGGGTGTCTTAAACCTATTACATACTAAAAAGTACTGTACAAAAAGCAATGATATCCCATCAAAAACATAAATGTGAAAAGAGAGCCAAGTTCAATATTACGATGTATGTACTCATAGTTACCTATGATTTGGTAGTTGACTTCAACGACAAAAGAAGTGAGATCTAAATGGGTGCCAAGTTCAATGGTCAGTCCTGAAAAATATTTACAACAACATAAAATATTTTATTACAACTTAAAAGATTATTTCTTCTTATCACTTAGAATTAATATTACTTTGAAGCCCAAAGTTTGACTTGGCTAGTTCTCATGGGTACCATACGACGAAGTATCATTAAGATAAGACAATAAATACTTTATTGTACACCACATAATGTTACAGAAAATACATAAGTACATAATTAAAATTAAAAATTACAACGTACAAGTGGTGGTCTTATCGTTAAAGAGCGATTTCTTCCAGACAACCAATGGATGGAGGGGACTAATTTACACGATAAAAGACGGTGGCGCACTAATTAGCATTAAGTGCGTTTAATAATGACCAAGCTAAAGTTAAGAGAGTGCCTACCTAGTATATTATGAGAACTGGCCAAGTCAGTCTTTAGGCTTCAAAATAATATTAATTCTAAGTGATAAGAAGAAATAATCTTTTAAGTTGTAATAAAATATTTTATGTTGTTGTAAATATTTTTCAGGACTGACCATTGAACTTGGCACCCATTTAGATCTCACTTCTTTTGTCGTTGAAGTCAACTACCAAATCATAGGTAACTATGAGTACATACATCGTAATATTGAACTTGGCTCTCTTTTCACATTTATGTTTTTGATGGGATACTATTTATTACAGTAGCTAATTACTTAACATAGCTAGTAAACATACATTGCAAGTTCATACTAACTTGTAAAATAATACCACAAAAATACCGCTACAAACGTCTTACTTATCTCACCTACCTTCAATAACGAAATCAATAAATCCAATCTACAAAAATCAAAGTTGAAGATAGTTAGTTAATCTACGAGAGTAAGTAGCTGGCAGAGGTTGGAGGTGAACGGTTAAAAAGTACCAGGGCGCTAGAAACCAGTAAGAGGAAAACCAAAAACAACTTAGAGACAGAATGAGCGAAACACTATTTTGACATTTTAAACTTAATCTCTTTATGATTTCTGGTATCCTAGTATTTTGGTGGGTTCTCTAAGTGTAACACTGTGACTCGATGGCTCTTTACTTTCACATATAGTCGGAGTGTGACTCGTTGCAACTTTATTTTCAGAACGAATTCTCAACGAGTCACACTGTGACTGGATAGGAAAAAATAATGGCTCCGAGTGAGTGTTTTACTCGTTGGGAATCCCACCAAAAATATCGCTACAAACGTCTTACTTATCTAACTTACCTTCAATAACTAAATCAATAAATCCATCCATCTACGAAGTTCAAAGTTGAAGATAGTTAATCTACGAGAGTAAGTAGCCGGCAGAGGTTGTAGGTGAACGGTGAATGGTGAGCGGTATCCTCAGGTCGATTTAATTGTCCGACTTCCGTAATGGCATCTTAACTTCGCTGCCACTCCGATTGCCAATAAGATTGGGGTTTACCACTGGAATCTACTTTTAAATTAACCTTGATGTTTTTATTAAACTAGATTCAAAAAGGAGGTTTATCAATTTGTATTAACGTAATTATGTAGTACGAGTACCTATTATTGTAGCAGTACGAGTATTGTTGTTTGCATTGTCCGGTACTTTTTCTCCAGTTTCACGACAACTGGTAGAAAATGCTACTTTAGCATTAAGTTAGTTCTGGCGTTGTGCTGAATAATTAAGAAAATAAATAAAAAACATAATCATATAATTTATATAGGACCTTTAAGACTTCCAAAAGTTATAGGAGTATTATTTTCTTGGTCTGATTTTTACCAATTTTTGTTGGTTTACATTTAATCCAATTAATGGCACAGTGCGTTTCATCCAAATCTCTTCAGTAGTTTTTAAGTGGTTATTGAAAGCAAGCTTTTTTACACGAACTAATTCCTCCATGCCCATTCTATCGACGGACGTCACGGCAGACGGCAATGCGGCATCCCTACTTAGTGGCGCTACCAACAGCCCGCACCAAGCGTTTTGCTTCGTCGTTTCTAATGAGAACAGGTCGCATTTGGAACACTTTGCCGTCATCTGTTTCCCGAGAGGTTCAACTTGGGTATCTTCAAGGCACGAGTGAATAGGTACCTTTCTAGGCGTCATACGTGATCCATCGTCGACCGCATTTCCACTTTCCATCAGGTGGGATGTGGTCAAACGTAGGCCTATTTAGTATAAAAAAAAATAAAAAAAAAAGCTTCACATACATTATAGTGAGTTTTGAATTAGTCCGTGCATAATTCGTGATCATCCATAGCGTCGATCCGTCCGTCATTCATTTAATTTTAAATCGCCTTTCTCATTCCAAGTCGATACCAATGGTAAACACACACCGTCTGGCCGGCTCAGCAGCTCAGCCTTATAACCTCAGCCGGCGTTACTCGCGGCTAATCTCTCACTCGAGGGGCCCAGGTTTAAACTAGTCTTACTTTAGCTTAGCTGGATCAAGGGGCAGGTGAGGCGGTCTTAATGTAAGGGCAGTTTGAATTTTATTGTGAGGTTAATGTGATTGTTAACTTGAACTTGTGGGGCCCAGGTTTATACTTATCTTACTGTAGATTATTTTGGACTATCAGGCGAGGTGGTCTTAATGTAAAGGCAGTTTACGTTCCATTGAAGGCTCAAGGTTAATACAATACAATAACTCTTTATTGCATACCAGGTTACAGGAAATAGTTATAAGTAAACAAAAATTAAATAATTTGTTAATTTTGATCGTTAACTTGAATTAAAAAGTTGTTTATAGTATGTTAAGCTCATTCAAAAATATAGTTAGGCTCAGTTCTCGTGACGGTCTTGTAATGCGCTAAATATTTCGCTCATATCGTATGCAATGTGTATTTTATGATTAAAATCTAACCTATTATAATATTGCGGAACCACACATATTACGTACACTAAAAAAATCCAAAGACGCTTTCTGAATGGGCGATATTCTTAAATAAAACTTAAAAAATGTAAAATTTACTTGCAAAAGGCTACAATAACCTATTTGAATAAATACATTTTGATTCTGTCTCCACTCCATGTGAACTTATCCATACAATCTTCCCAATCACATTTCTGTATCGGCATCAATATGATAAAGAAACATTCACAATCGGGGGTCCCATGGCTCCCTAATATGGGGGTCACGTGACACGTGGGGTTCACGGCCTTGCCAGGATATCAGAATATTAATAACATTATTTATTTCTGTGCTATAGACAGATCTTGAGGAAAATTACTTATGAAAGGGGATTTTCCGGGTGCTGAACGTTTTTGCCAGATGCATTTTTTGTGAGAGATTGGTTTGTGGGATGTTTTACCTATGGCTTAGAAATACCCAATTTATTGGATGATTTCTAAGATACTCGAATATGGCTTGACGATTATAATATAGGGAAGTCTAATTTGTTCTAAATATTTGTTTTTTAAACGATACCTTATAAAATACACCACACACCTACCAAATACACCTTTTAAATATCTTCAATAAATGCTTATTATAGGTAATTTTTTGTAACATTATTTAATTTAAAAAATGGCTTCTATTGAATAAATATTTTATTGAAATAAAATAACTTTAGAAACAATAAAATATTCACTCTTATTCTTTTTTATTTCTTTAAAGATTAAAACTCATATTTTCGTTACTTACACTTGTAACGATATGTACATCAAGTAATAGAACAGAATAGAATTACTCATTATTGCATACCAAATTACAAGGATAGTTTTTTTTTTTATTTGATCCACCAAACTGGCCGCTACACATGAAATTATCACAGTGAAATTATAACATAATATTGTAAAACATTGAATGTACGGCCTTCTTGAGGCAGATACAGCGTGTTATGAACATAATATTATGACAAACTTAAAATTAGAAGTAAAAATCGGCGATTTTATCGCAGAAAGCAAACTAGTGATACTAAGTATGAAGCAAATAATTTGGCGATTCTTAAACTTGGAAAATTTTCAAAGAAGTTCTAGATAAACCATAGCCAACACGATCGCAATCTAAGCTTTTTTTATGTGATGAAGTAGAAGACGAGCAAGACGCTGTCCTGATGGTAAGAGATAACGCTGCCCATAATTAGTACAGTGCTATCCAGGATTTTACAAAGGTAAAATTCTGGGTTCAACACTTCTTACTTGAGAGTCATAAGTTGTTATGATTCTTCAGCCTAGTAACTTAATAGAAAGTTCTAGGTAAACCGTAGCCAACAGGATCGCAAGCTAAGCTCTTCAATAACTTAGTATAAAGGTGAACGGCAGTTTGATAACGTCATAAAAGATCTGCCGGCATCTTGAGATCGCGTAAACCTTTCACGAGAGGGCGCTCGAATAATCCCCACAATAAAGAAAAATTCCTACCCTCTTTATGAAGAGGTAAGTCCTCGGCAAATTGACGGGACTAGAGATACTGTGGAGACGTTGAATTACTTTTTAATCGAAAAAATTAAATAAACATAACATAAATATTATACGAAAAAGTAATATCAACTTATTGTATTCTTTGTATTAAGTAATATTATAACTTATTTGGTACACTAGATTCGCTATCTTTGTTTGGGTGGCTTTCTGTATCTATTATAAGTATAATATGTATTTACAAAAAAAAAGTATATAAGTATTATATCCGTTATTCTAACCACCATAACACAAGCATTAAGTTGCTTAGCTTGGGGTTAGGTGGCGCTGTGTGAAATGTCCTGAAATATTTATTTATTATTTTATTTATTTGTTTATCTCTCACATATTTTTTCGAAACAAAATATCTAGAGGCAGTCTTGGCTTGGAAATCAAAACCAGTAAAAGAGTGGTATTTTCTCGTTTCAAAGCCAACCAAAACCCAGTAAGGGTCATTGTGCTGTTCTGAGTTGAAGTATTTAAAACGAATATCATAAGATTCGATTCAAAGGCATTAAGAGACAAATAATCATTTTTCTTGAAATAAGGATTTTATCCAAACATAGTTTGGTAATATAATTTGGTAAACGATTTATGCTGGGCAAAGGTTCCGACAAATACTAACTTAATCCCCAACCTGCCGACAATCCACACAATTACAGAATCCAATTATAGAAAGGAACACACACACAGCCACACCTCCCAGTGGCAATCTGTTTCACCTTTTTTTTAAATTTTAATTCTTCTAAGTAAAAAAGTTTATCAAACGATTGTCTACTCCACAGTTTTCCTGCGCTCGTGCAAGTAACGGACGAGCACCGTGCAGGTAACAGACGCTGTAAGTGGATTGCTTTTCTGCTTTACATACAGATATTTTGTGCAAACGTCGCCCCATACCGTGCCCCATGGATCCATGGCTCTATGGGGCTTTACGACATTGTCGCATACAAATGAAACGGTTATGAGCACTTTTGATGAATTGATTCGGTATTTTATTTGATGAGATGTGAAGATGTTAGTAGATTGTTTTGGGAAAAGGATTTTATTCTGTGGCGTTAATAATCATCATCATCGGCCTCTCAGCCGCCTGCTAGGTACAGGCCCCGTCCTTCTCCTGTTTTTGTAATGTTTTGTGTAGTTCTAGGTCTGTCTTGCGATCTTAGGTAATAACACACACTTAACAAACTTGGCAGTTTGCAGTGTTGATACGTGGTAGATAGTTATTATATTGTCACAAAATGTTGTGTGTAAAAAGGCAATTCACTTTCTGATTTATTTTATTACTAGCTATGCCCAGCGGTTTTACCCGTAACCTATGTGTTTTTTCAGGGTTTAAACTATCGCTATAGCAAATTTTAGCTGAATTGTTCCACCCGTTTACGGCGTGAAGAAGTAACAAACATACATACACACTCACTCACTTTTGCCTTTATACATGAGTGTAATAAATGGAGAACGTCATAGCATGGCTTGTCATTGGGAAAACCTAGGTTCAGCAGTCAGCAGTGTTTTGATAAAAAAAAAATATGTTTGAGTATCTGTTATCACATTAACCTTTAAGTCCGCTTAGATCTATTTTTCAATCGAAATTTCCATACGAAATCCCATGGCCATCAATTCCAAAGTATTATTCCTGTATAATACAAATCCATCTTTCATTTGAACCAAATACGGGCGTGAAAGCACGCGGTGTTCCGGCAAGGTAAGACGGTAATCCTGATGAATGATTCCCGTACCTCTCCACTCCTCCTTCATCCGACGTGATAATATGTGATTGATTGGATATATACTTTCAATGCCCTGAGTTTTGAATAGGTAATGTTAAAATTATAGGGCGGTTTTATAGGATTATTGTATAGCGGGCGGTGAAAAAATATTATTTCCCAAAAGAAAGTCCTCTTTAAAGGGGGCAAGCAATTAAAAACATTAATATTTAATCAATTTATTGATATTTACGAAATGTATTTACAATTTCTAATAAGAAGAACTTAAATATCGTAAAAAGCTGTATTCTACTTTTCGGACAGTGTTACGTAAATTTTTATATATTTACAGAATGATTAATTTGTTTTAAATAATACGATCTAGAATAGAATAGAATAGAATACTCTTTATTGCAACCAAAGAAAATTACAGTTTAAATAGTAAAGATTAAATTAGTAGATAGATAGATTTAATTAGTATTGTACTTGTAGTTCGTGTAATGTAGCTTATAATAATTAATGTTATTATGATGGATTTTTTTTTAAATATCTTGGGTTAATTATAATTATTTATTATTTGTTTGGACCAGCTGGTTATCATCCAGAAGTTTTCAGGCATCTTTGTATTTTTTGATCTTATGATATTTTATGTGTGAGTATAAGTTCAATGGTTTTAAAAACCGTGAGCGTACGGAAGGCATTCCATAATCAGGGATCGTAGACAATGTGTACCTACAGACACACTTAGGTACCGTATACCTAGGTCCTGTCTCCGTGCCCCGGTACGCGACACAAATTGAAAACTCAGTGGACGGTAAGCGACGTAGATTTGTTGAGTCGCCTCCAAAACTGCTACAGCTTAATAATACAAGCGTTTACTGCACTCCACGATTTATGGCTTGTTTTATAAAGGATATTGCATTTAAATAGAATGCACTTTGTTTTACTGCGAGCGGAGGAATTATTTTGGGAGAGCACGTAATGTATGCAGCGAACAAGAAAATAATGTAGGTAATCATCTTAATAAAATTTAGGCCTGGTTCATATTTCAACCATTGTGTAAAATATCATGACGATGAAACTAAGACAAGATTAAACCGACTTAGAGCTAGCAAAAAGCTTTACATTTTATGTATCTGAATGACAAACGCAGCACTGTGTTGTGTAGGCTTTGCCTTGTCGCTTAATCTTAGGCGATCAACGAGGGTGTCTCGTTAATCTGATTCTATAACAAAGTAGGTACCTACTCGTGTAGGTACCACCATTTTTGAATGTTATAAATTAAGAACTTTAAGAATTTGATCTCGAATATCACAAGAAGACGGTTTTTTGCAACATCATCCATAAAACTTGCATATTAAGTAACATTTTTCCCACCTCACTTCAAACTTTTCCGAAGACCTCACCATTTTCTGAAACAGACAACATATCTATAGGAGTCCCTATAGAGGTAAGTCCCGCTCATTTTTTACCGGAAATTCACTTAAAAGTTTCCCAAAGAGCCGTCACTCCGTCATTACTTACAACTCAGGTACGGGATAAAAATCCCGGAGTCCCGGAGCCTGGCAAGTAATCGACAGTGTAAATTAATGTGGCGTCACTAACTCGGGACTTTTTTGAATCTTTCTTCTTAATTTTTACATCGTTGCAAGGTGTTTGGGGCGTAGTGATGGGACATTTTTGTGTAATGTCGATAATAGAGGATCATAATCGTTTTAAAGCAATATTATGACATCTTAAATTTATAAAAACAATAGTTTATATATTATATAATAATGATGTGTTCACATTATGAAGCACATATACACATATAGGAGGTACATATTTAAAGATTCATTAAGTAAGTGTATAATTATTACAGTAATTTTAACGTTTCTTTTAATTTTTTAATTAATGTACCCAGCAATGTAGCTTATTTTCTTTATCCCAATTTCGCAGCATAATTACTAATCATAATATTCAAAGATCGCACCACAAATAGAAAGGCTAGACTAAATCAAAAATAAAAAGAAACTAGACTCAATATCGAACAATTTTTTCCAACACTGCCCAATCTCTAGACCCCGTGAAAGCTATTAATAATTCTCGGTTGGAAAAGTTTAGTAAAGTGTGTTCTCTCCGCACCTCCTCCACATCGCCTCCAGTTCCTACCTACCTACCTACTTACCTACCTAGTATTCTCCTCTCGTTATTAATTACGTGACCAGTTGTTGAAGATATTGTTACATTTTTTACGAGTCAGCTTCAGGGGAGATTGTGCGGTGTTGCTGTTTTCTAAGCGAGATTACTACACTTGATAAACGTGCTTGAAACGTGACTATAGGCTTTCCGGATGGGCAGTAGAGTCTTAAAATAGAAACAAATAATAATTTTAAATTTGATATGCAAAGAGCTTTATTATAGCCTATTTAAATATATGTGTCGGGACAGGATACCGGCCTAGTAGCGTAGTAACCTATAATGTGTCACTGTCACTCTATTGTCGCCATTCTGGAGCCCCTCAAGCATGGTTTACAACGTAGATATAACGGGCGAGGAGAATAAGAATCACTCAACATTAAGATCACTTTTATTACACTTGCAAACAGTTACATTACAATGTGATTAGGGATGATATTACACTACTCAGAATTACACAATATTAACGGGGACCGAGTGTTCCGCAAAGCTACGAACGCTTCGATAACTAATTCGATACCCAAACCGTATAGTGACCGTCCCAGTCACCCTTCGGACATAACGTCCGTCCGAGGTGCCGTCCCGAAGTAAAGTGACCGTCCCAGCCGCCAGCCAAACGTAAAGTGAGCCTCCGTCGTCTACACAGCTCAATATAATACCTCACGCCCGTCCGCCCTACCGCTCTCTCTCAACAGCGCCCCTAGCGGCACGAACGTACAACTTGACTCAACTCAACTCTCATTGGCTAACGTCACTTCCCGTCACTCCCATTACATGTCTACCAATCACGAAACGATGTTAGCCTGCGTTACACAAGAAACAGTGCCACTTCCGTTTCTGGTCCCCCGAATTTAACTATGTGGCAACTAAACTTAATAGCTATAATCTAAGCTGCCGATACGGCCTTCCTGACGCTCGCACGTCCTCGGGCGATCTTCTTGCAGAGCGAACTCCTGCAGGGTGAGCTCTCCCAGCGCGATCTTACTGCACATCTATAACAAAAGGATATCATGTTAATTGATTCCACATTCCACCGCTCGTTCATCCTGACATAATTATCCTGACATAATATCCTGACATAATTCTTTCAAAAGTGACAGATAATTGAGGCTCTCATTAGAAAATATACCCCAGCGACTTAGTATGCCATCAAGTTCGGTTGTGACACGCGACAGCTCAAAACTCAAGATGCACCAGCAGTACAGACCGGATAAAAGTGTCTCTTCGATCTACAGCCACCACAGCAGCTAGTAGGATACGACCCAGATCACAAAATCCTTTCGACTGACTCTGGACTCACTGCACCAACAATAGCCCGGATAACAGAGTCCCTTCGATCTACGGCAACCGCAGCAGCCAGTAGGGTTCGACCCGGACCCCTGCATCCTTTCGACTACTCACTATGCGCTCACCGCATCAACAATAGCCCGGATAACAGAATCCCTTCGATCTACGGCAACCGCAGCAGCCAGTAGGGTTCGACCCGGATCTCTGCATCCCCTCGACTATTCACCATGCACTCACCGCATCAACAGTAGCCCGGATAACAGAATCCCTTCGATCTACGGCAACCGCAGCGGCCAGTAGGGTTCGACCCGGATCTCTGCATCCCCACAACTACTCACTATGCACTCACAGCATAACAATAGCCCGGATAACAGAGTCTCTTCGATCTATAGCTCCCGCAGTAGCCCATAGGGTTCGACCCAGACATCTGAATCCTTTCGACTATCTCACAACACACATCGAACAGCCGTGTCACCTCCAACCGCAACTGATCACATCACTTTGTCTAGGTAATTTCACTTCAAGAGTTGGAAACTATTATAACTCGAAATAAAAACCCCCATGAACTACACAGACTCTCCCTTACGACATGGAAACAAGATAATTTGCTACCGACTACCGTGAAAAAAGGCTACTAATTCAAAATTTTTTTTTTTTTGGTTTTGTTGGTTTGGTTTGGTTTGGACCTCTATCTCACGTGGTGCCTATCGACTAAACATAAAAGACGATACAAATCCTTTCTCTCTCCTCCCCCCCTTTTTTTTTCTCTCCTCCCCCCTTTTTTTTCTCTTTCCTCTGCACACTCAGAACGACCGCGCGTCGCACGACCACACGCGCTGATGCTCAGGATAGCGCGCCATGTGACCGCACACGCACCGATGCTCAGGCCAGCACGCCAAGTGACCGCACACACGCGCCGTTGCTCAGGACAGCACATCGCACGCTCGTATGCGCTGCTGCACGTCACTCATCTGTAATAAAGATACCACAGCACAGAATTTCGTTTCCTTTACCTGACTCAATCCTAACCTCAATTGTAATGTAAGCCTAAGATCTCTGAATATCGTATTATACCGGTACACAAACCGGTGGCATTAAAATTGCAATTTTCAATAGTGCACCTAACCTAACTCAAACCTAACCTCATTTATTGTAATCAGTCTAAGACTAAAATCTCAGAATTTCTTATTTTACTTCCATTAACACAACGCGAGGGCCTTATTAATTATCAGATAACACTTCTAAGCTTTGTTCTAAGCTGACTACACTGCGAGCCATGTTCAACTATTTACAAAAAAAGTGAGGGTAGGTAATTAGCATTGAGCGACATTAAAACTTAGCTCAGGCATCAAATTCTCCACTACCGCTCATCGCACACTAAAATGCTACTACAAGAGTAGACAAAACAAGCTACGGTTACGTAGTCTGCAGTAGGCATGAACAAAAAAAATCATGGAATCGACTCACCAAATAATGTTCATCGCTGATACAGCTCGATCTCTCAGATCGTCTCATAGTTCAGTCACACCAAGGTCTACTCGTTGCTTGACCAGCAGCGACGCAGGTCACAGCGCAGCAGACTCAGCACGCACGCATACACACACGTATGCACGCACGCAAGCAGGAACAGGCGAGCACACACGAGCGCCGGCAAAAGCGCTCCACTGCATGTCACCCGCGTGGACATCTGCGCAAACACAGCACGCAGATCGCGCACTCAGCACTCGCCACAGGAAAAGACAGGTGCGGCAAACAAGCAGGCAAACTGAAACATTGAAAAAAACACGTTAAATTCTTTCACCGTTCTTTATCCCACTTCTGATGTCGGGACAGGATACCGGGCGCGTAGCGTAGTAACCTATAATGTGTCACTGTCACTCTATTGTCGCCATTCTGGAGCCCCTCAAGCATGGTTTACAACGTAGATATAACGGGCGAGGAGAATAAGAATCACTCAACATTAAGATCACTTTTATTACACTTGCAAACAGTTACATTACAATGTGATTAGGGATGATATTACACTACTCAGAATTACACAATATTAACGGGGACCGAGTGTTCCGCAAAGCTACGAACGCTTCGATAACTAATTCGATACCCAAACCGTATAGTGACCGTCCCAGTCACCCTTCGGACATAACGTCCGTCCGAGGTGCCGTCCCGAAGTAAAGTGACCGTCCCAGCCGCCAGCCAAACGTAAAGTGAGCCTCCGTCGTCTACACAGCTCAATATAATACCTCACGCCCGTCCGCCCTACCGCTCTCTCTCAACAGCGCCCCTAGCGGCACGAACGTACAACTTGACTCAACTCAACTCTCATTGGCTAACGTCACTTCCCGTCACTCCCATTACATGTCTACCAATCACGAAACGATGTTAGCCTGCGTTACACAAGAAACAGTGCCACTTCCGTTTCTGGTCCCCCGAATTTAACTATGTGGCAACTAAACTTAATAGCTATAATCTAAGCTGCCGATACGGCATAAGTGCCATATCCCACTTCTGATGTCGGGACAGGATACCGGCCTAGTAGCGTAGTAACCTATAATGTGTCACTGTCACTCTATTGTCGCCATTCTGGAGCCCCTCAAGCATGGTTTACAACGTAGATATAACGGGCGAGGAGAATAAGAATCACTCAACATTAAGATCACTTTTATTACACTTGCAAACAGTTACATTACAATGTGATTAGGGATGATATTACACTACTCAGAATTACACAATATTAACGGGGACCGAGTGTTCCGCAAAGCTACGAACGCTTCGATAACTAATTCGATACCCAAACCGTATAGTGACCGTCCCAGTCACCCTTCGGACATAACGTCCGTCCGAGGTGCCGTCCCGAAGTAAAGTGACCGTCCCAGCCGCCAGCCAAACGTAAAGTGAGCCTCCGTCGTCTACACAGCTCAATATAATACCTCACGCCCGTCCGCCCTACCGCTCTCTCTCAACAGCGCCCCTAGCGGCACGAACGTACAACTTGACTCAACTCAACTCTCATTGGCTAACGTCACTTCCCGTCACTCCCATTACATGTCTACCAATCACGAAACGATGTTAGCCTGCGTTACACAAGAAACAGTGCCACTTCCGTTTCTGGTCCCCCGAATTTAACTATGTGGCAACTAAACTTAATAGCTATAATCTAAGCTGCCGATATATGCATTTTGAATTTTATGCTGTTATTACTCGTCTATACTTGATGACCTTTTGTAAAACAGAAAAGTCAAACGAGGACTAGCGAGTCTACATATATGTGTGTGTGTATGTGAGTATTACCTATTATATAATAGGTAATACTAAAATTAATAATAGAGTAAATTATATAACAGAATGCGACGTAGAGATGAGTTTGACTCATGTTTACCGGATTGGTCCCAAATCGCAATAGACAGGGATGAGTGGAGAGAAGGGAGGCCTTTGCCCTGCAGTTAGACAAAATAGGCTAAGTAATAATAAAATCCCACCAAAAACATTCTGTAAAAAACTAGCCAAGTCTCGATGGAGCTGCTTGTTTATCTCTAAAAAATAATGAAATCTAGACAAAGTCGTGCCAAGTCTAAGATGTCTTACTGCGATTTCTTTATTATTATAGTTAATGTTGTGTGACTTGGCCGTTGAAGGGTAGACAAGGGTATTATACCAGGTGCTCCATGACACCATTGCACCAATCTGTCCGCTAACCATTCATGATAGAAAATTGCCACTTGGAAAACGTTGATTGAATAACCAGTCAATTGTAGGCTTGATAAAGCTGCGTATTTCAATAATACTTATGTTTAGGCGATCCAAGTGTCATGGAGCATCTGGTTTTGTCCCCTTGTGTACCCTTCAACGGCCAAGTCACACAACATTAACTATAATAATAAAGAAATCGCAGTAAGACATCTTAGACTTGGCACGACTTTGTCTAGATTTCATTATTTTTTAGAGATAAACAAGCAGCTCCATCGAGACTTGGCTAGTTTTTTACAGAATGTTTTTGGTGGGATTTCACTTCTTTTTGTAGAAACGCTATATTATAAGGTTACTATAAGGCCGACAGACAGACAGGTGAAAGTAAATAAAAGCTTTACACAATTTTAACCATTGACTGCAAATGTAACTTTGTAATCCTATACATTTATATGAGATTACAAAGTTATTTATGCAGATGAATTATCTCGAAAACGAGACTGAAATTGCATGTTTTTTTAGTTTTCCTACGGCTTATACAATAAATTCTAAGTATGTACCAAATTTCAGCTCTCTGAGTTTATGGGAAGTACTAGTTCTATTTTGATGATCATGAGTGAGTGAGTGAGTGAGTGAGTGAGTGAGTGAGTGAGTGAGTGTCGAAAATGCGAAACTTTGCTTTCGCTTAACTTCGGAACTTAATGACCTACAGACTTGAAATTTTGGATTTTAAGTATGTAATTATAGCTTACTGGATGACGAAAATTTCTGTGTTCTGGTCTTATCCAGAGGTTCTCAAATAGGGGCCTGAAAATGCGGCGAAATGATTCCTGTAAAGGATGGTACGGCAGTGCTTGCTTCGCGCTCGACTTGGCGGGGGCACTACCGTGCCCCCAGATTATATAAATGTAATTCTTACATATTTTTCCTGCACATGTTCGTAATAGTTACGAGTATACTATTATATAAGTAGTAAAACCATCAAAATTATTTCAGTTCTATCTTACAACTCCATATTTTAGTAAACTCCACTTTATCTTTCCTCTCCACAGCTCCATACCTGTCCAATTCATCAAAAACATCATCGTTCAACAGTTTTAAACTTTATACGAAAACTTCCTCTTTTTTCCACGTCCGTCAAAACAGGAACTTGCCTAAAGCGCTTCCGGCCGATAACAACATCCGGTGCGAAAGTTTTCGCCAAGTTTCGCGAACTTTGAAAACTTTTGTACGGTATCGAATTTAAGCAGTAAGGTAACTTTATACAAATCGCTATGAATATGGTCATAATTTCTATTAAAAACTTTTTTTTATAGATTACATGGCACCTATTAAATTTAATATCCTTAAATAATTATACTTATATTGAATATACAGTTTACACTATGTTGAGTTTCGATAGAGCTGCCAAATGACTACTGAACAGAGTTTTTACCAGGTGAGTTAAACTTTGAATTAAGATTTGCTCGTTGAGGCCAGTAACTCCTTCAACTTAGGCAGCATAAATTACCAGCAAGTGATCAAGCATTTGCTTAGTCTGATTTAAAAAAGTGATTGATAAGTCAGCACAAATAAACAATTTGATTGAACTTGTCCTACTGCAATAGTCACTTTTCAACGACTTTCCCAACTCGAGTTTTGAGAGAGCAGGTGCTTGTTTCGGATAAAAAATCCACCTTTTGTCGTCCCTAAATCTTTTTATGGGGATAAGTTGTGAGACAGGCACACTTTCTTCAGGATTATCTGTATAATCTGCTTTTGAGCAGTTTGCTTGTAATTATCGCCGTAATATCGTTAGGGTAACTCTTTTAAACGGTTTGGATTTTTCGGAGGGTATTTTGAGATTGGGGTACTGAAAACTTTTTTCTGTACCTTTTTTACAAGCTTTTATTTTTAATAGCTGCACCCAGCGGTTTTAGCCACTGTTTATTAGCTTAAGGGTTATACCAGGGTAGTAGCCTACGTATCAAAGTTCAGCTTAATCAGTTCACATGTGAGAGAGTTCTAAATTTCCATACATACAAACTTTCGCATTAATAATATTAGTAGGATAACACCGATAAGGAGACCGTAATCAGAAGGCCCACCTGTTGAAGAGCGGTTACCGTCGCCTATAAGGTGTCAATACCAATAGTTTGCCGATGCGGTGTCAGTCATTATTCAATTCAATAATTTTATTTCAGAAATCCTCCATATAGTGTTAGTTACATTAACTTACAAAACCTATGTTAGTACGATCCTAAAAACTTTAAAAAAAACACACGCCTACCCATTCATTTAGCAGTGGACCAGCATGCCTTATGCATGCTGAGCCAGTGCTGATTATCCCGACGCTCTGTTCAGAGTTCAGAAGACGCCTTTGAATTAACGTTAACAAACATACGAATAGTGAACCTAAAAAGGGCAAATAACACATAAATGAACAATAAATTATGATTATGTTGCGAACATTGATAAGTTATCAATACACGTTCACCTGACACCGGGAATATAACCGTGCCGCTGAATCTAATCACGATCTGATGGATTAATATCCGTAGGTACTCACCACGGAATGTATAGTAAACAGTAACGGACGTAGTAAGCTTTGAGTAAATAGGTAATAGGTAGTTCTTTTTTTCAATTGTAGAGTCCGTTGCCCAGTGGTCACACGTTCGTCTTGTATTCCGGAGGCAGTAAGTTGAAATCTCAATGTGTGGCAAATTACAGCCTGAACGCTGAACGTGTTTAGGAATACTGCCCAACTGTTTGAAATTAGAATAAGATATGTAGGAGAAAGAGTCATTTTTGATCATGTTGTAAGCTTGCAACATCCGTTGCATAAAATAAGTATTTGTAAGTACCTATTTGTCCATGCACTGTTAGAGAACAGCGTAAGTAACCTGCCCTCTTAGGCACTAGCTCGTCTGCTTATATTCTCCATATTTGTTTGAACTATCTACTATCGGTACATCTTTTGTTTCAAAAATCTGCGGACGACCAATCTAACCTATTAAGTAATCTTTGATACTAAGCCTTAACCTTGCTGTTAACTAGAACTTTATTGTTCATGACTTAAATATTAAAATTGATGACTCTGCATGATGAAATAATTTGGTATCATACAGCGAGCTTCTTGGTCCTTATATACATAGTTTATAAGGTTCAAATTCGTTCGTTTAAAGTTTATAATCAGTTGAAATATTGAGTGGGTTAAAGCCGTCGGCAATCGTGAAGATTTATAGTAATACCTGAGTGGAAACTGTTTATAATGTTCGCGAGATTACATCCGAGTCGGAGCTTAATGATGGATGAGGATCGGATTAATACGCCCGTTGTTATTTATCATTTGGGACGTCAATTAACATTAAATTAACTTACATGGAAACTTTAATTGATAAATTATATTATTATGGCCATGGCTCTCAAATACGAATGAAACTCGGGTACTAATAGGTTAACGATGGACCACCTTCTCCAATGACCCAGCTCCCCTGTTATATGCACAATGCAGGATCTTATTGAGGCCAATGACAGAGCTCTGTCCACTAACTGGTCTATATAGCTATAGAAAAAAGCCATTTCGACACGAAAAGAAGACGAATGGGTTAACGGAGACATAAATGTACAACATGCATCAATGCATAGGCCTTACGAACTTTTAATTTAAATGTAATGGAAGATATTTATTGGCTATCATCGGAGTCTGTCTCTGAGTTCATCTCTCTCCGTTAAGTAACATTTTATTTATGGAAATAACATAAACTGGACTATGTAAATGTAAGATTCTAAAGACAATTTCTAGGATATTTTATAGAGACAACGGCACTTGCCACTTCTATCTTATTTCTTTAATATAATTTTTGGACACATCCCTATTGGAATTGGATTTTTTTTTGTTAAGTTATAAAGGTAAATCTTTCAAACATCTTACGGCCTTAGGTAACAGTATAAAATAAACACGTTAAACACCAATAAAGTATCAATAAACAAACAAAGGAGCGAGTGGAAGGCTTCGATAGTCGCGCGCGTGCCGTGGCACGTAACTCACGACTTATGCACCTTGCTACTTCGATCCTAGGTGGTAGGTACAATAACTAGTGCAAACAATCGTATCTTGCAGGTTTCTGTTTCTGTTACGAGTTACGTCGATAGCTCGAGAGATAATGAGCCTATTTAAAAAAAACTTCATATTTATACTACCACTGAGTCCCGAAATTAGTGGAATTAGTACAGAGATGGTTAGTCTTTGCTAAGTACCTTAGGCCGCGAACTTATCAGCCGCCCCTCGTAGTTCGTGTCTACCTAAAACTACTTACTTTTTTATACTAAATAGGCCTACATTTGACCACATCCTACCTGATCGAAAGTGCAGATACAATCGACGATGAATGATGAATCATGTAAGGTGCTTAGAAAGATACTCATGCCTTGAAGATTCTCATGTTGTATCGCTCGAGAAACATTTCGGAAGGCATGTAAAACTCTATTAAATATTGAGGAGCCAGTCGTCAGGTCAGGTCGTCAGTCAAATGGACGAAGTTCTAAGTCTTACTTAGAAATCAACGCGTCCATATAAAATGATAAGATCCATTTATAAAATTAGTAGAGTTTATATAGAGGTAGATCTATTACTTAAACTAAATTGATTTTATTTAGTTCCATAACCACGCGAGACTGTAAAAGTACTCAGTAAAATTTAGCAAACTACAAAGACATGAAACATTTACTGTACGCTACAAAGTCTTCCCACAGGAGCCGTAGAGAGATAAACACTGATTGCCGTGACGCCACCTGACGGGACACCTGCTCGCCCCCCGGGGAGGTCCGTATGACCCTTTAAGGGCTGACAACTGTTGTAGTTTGTTTTGTACCGTATTTTCTGTTTTGGGATGTTCAGGACTGTTACAAGTTACTTTACTTTGGGGAAGTTTATATTATTTCCTTGGAGTTTTTTCTAATTCAAAATTAAGTAATTTCACATATAATATTATATTACTTAGTATACCCACGTAAACAAAGTAAGAATTTACAAAAACAATGACATCTTTATTTCATCACAACTAACTTTGCAATTTAAGTTGCTAAAAATTGGCCAATTTACCAGGATCAAGCAAAACATTCCACTCAAATTGGTTCAAGAAATCTTTTTAAAATCACTTATTCAAAATTCTGTTAAGTACCTACCCTATTTGTAATTACCTATTTACCCTATTATTAATCACCTATTTGTAATTTTCAAGATTTCGTAGGTAAACTTAAACGTAAAATTGTAAACTTACAGTATATTTTATTTAGAAATTATTTCTATGAAAATAACTTTGATTTCATCCCTTCAAAATAGAAACATCATCATTATATGCCATTAACAAGCCTTGATATACCTACCTATTTGTACTATCAGGCAATTTATTTACCTACCCACTTATTAAAGTTTTTTCATTAATCTCCCTTCAGAATTCTACCATCAATTCAAAATCCTCAAATTGATAGGTAGCATTTCAAATTACGCGTGAGCTATAAATATTGTACATCGAATTAGTCTCCAAATAACAAGGTGGGAGGCAGTCCCAAGACACAATGCAATCATGGAGTCTCTAATCAAACAGTGTGTCTATAATTTGAGCAAATTGCGGGAGTTTCACCTCTGTATCACGCGGTTGGTTGTGATTAGACGCTTTTGATGTTTGAAGGGCTTAGATACTTACTTAGAGGTACCTAGTACCTATGGAGCTTGTCGCGCTGAGCGAGCTTGTCATTACAAATCGGTAAGTGTGTACAAGCCTTTATTTGAATTTTATGACACTGGCAATACAGTATTTCAACGGTCTGTGGTATGAGGTGATTAGGCGGACAATTTTTGGCGCGAGAGGCGAGAGCGGTGAGCTGGGATAGCGGTAAGGATATAGGTGAAGAAGGGGAGAGGTCGGCAACGATTTCTTACTCCATCTCTTGGTGAGTGTTTGCACACGTTATCCTTAATAATGATATGAACCTTTAATATGGTGGTTCGGAACTATCTCTCGGCAAATAATATGAACCTTTAATATGGTGGTTCGGAGCTGTCTTACAGCAAATAATAATATGAACCTTTAATATGGTGGTTCGGAACTATCTCTCAGCAAATAATATGAACCTTTAATATGGTGGTTCGGAGCTGTCTTACAGCAAAGATTATGGTTTGGTGACTATATAGTCAAGTAAGACCCCTAAGGTCACGTTATTCGGACAACCAGTGTTGTGGGATCGCAGCGAGCGATGTAGTACAATACTCAAGGGAGTTGTCGCCACTTTCCCTAGTTCATAGCAATAGGTATACATTTAAATACATGCTATACATGTATTGTGTCTATAAGGGAATCTGCTGATTTACTCCTGAGGGAAATGGACGACAAATCATACAATAAACTGGGAGCACATACCTTCGTTTCGATTTCAACTTTAGGACTCCGTCCCCCTCGACCTTGCACCATCACGATCTCGTCACCCACCTGCACGTGAAATGATCTCATGAGTATTCCACCACATTCCACCACATTCTTGCACATACGTATTCTATACGTCGTAATGTAAGTAGGTGCCTTTTCCTAATCTACCCTCTCCTAGCACGGATGGGAGATATCTCTTACATCCCACGTCAGAGACGGAATTCAACTTGTCCCATTCCAGTCAAAGTAGCGAGGCTTCCACGGGAAGGGTATGCGGCCACCCCGTTAGGGTAAGCCGCCAGGGTTCGAGGGTAATCAATCCCTCCCCCATGGGGAGGGAGAACATGCATGATCGATCTGCGTCCCGGGAAACGGCTGTACAATAATTTGACTTCAGAATCACGAAACACAGAATGATCGTCAAGACACACGTGTCCTATAGCGGCCATCCCAGAAGGACGGCGATAGCACGACCACCTAGCCTCGAGACGAGCGTAATCGCCCCACTAACCAGACATTGCAACTCTCTTGCCTGGTAGCAGTCTTCCCCCTATCACTAGATAGCAACAGGACGATACCCCGCCCCAAGGCCAGCATAAACGTCTCACTACGGGAACCTCCGGTGCCCTGCATGGCCACTTGGACTTCTATGCTAAACAATACGCGAGCTCGTCCGGTTTGTTCTGGACCGTAGTAGATCAAAACGGACGGCCAATTTATTATAGATAAATTACGAGCTTTTAAATATAACATCTCCAATAAATACTACGATGTTCATGTGTGGACACTATGGTAATACTCAGCTTTAGTTAATCCAGGCTCAGCTCCGTACTTCACATAGTCTTTACGAAGAGAACACGCGCGCTCAGACTTAATCGTGCGAATGGCGGTCGCCGCCATTTTAACCGGAACTAATTTACCGAAAGACGTCGCCGGCGAGCGATCGGTACGCCGGACGGAAATACACTTACATTTGGTCATTACGAAATAACTAACAGCGCATTGATTCTAATATTATATAAGTTATGCTAAAATCGGAGCATATTAAATTAGGAATAACTATCGTATAAACTTCTTTATACCGAGTAATTCAATTGGAACGGTAACTTATTTGACGAGAAGTATGATAAGTCAGAGTTTGTAATATTCAATCTGTGGCATTCACCTTCTACAGAGTCTTAAGCTGGTTACGCTAGATTGCGCTAATAAGTGTTACCAGTTCATATTTACTACATCGCGCTATTCGCGACACGGCGAGCGATCGGTACGCCGGACGGAAATACACTTACATTTGGTCATTACGAAATAACTAACAGCGCATTGATTCTAATATTATATAAGTTATGCTAAAATCGGAGCATATTAAATTAGGAATAACTATCGTATAAACTTCTTTATACCGAGTAATTCAATTGGAACGGTAACTTATTTGACGAGAAGTATGATAAGTCAGAGTTTGTAATATTCAATCTGTGGCATTCACCTTCTACAGAGTCTTAAGCTGGTTACGCTAGATTGCGCTAATAAGTGTTACCAGTTCATATTTACTACATCGCGCTATTCGCGACATTCCCCAACGTAAGGCTAGATTGGTGCTACTCCGTGTTGATTCCATACATGTTGCTTCGCGCTATTCGCGACAGGAGTGTGCCCACTGCACAGGCAGTGGGACACAATACTCAAGGGAGTGAGCCTGCTGCACATGCAGTGTAGTACAATACTCAGGGAGTGTGCACACTGCGAAAGCAGTGTAGCACAATACTCAAGGGAGTGTGCCCACTGGACAGCCAGTGGAGCACAATGCTCAAGGGAGTGTACACATTGTATGGTAGTGGAGTTCAATACTCAGGGAGTGTGCACATTGCATGGGTAGTCCCACAATACTGTGAGACACAAGGCATAGTCATAGTTGACGGTCGACTATGGTGGTGGCTAGGGCAGGACTATGGGGAAGGTGGAGGTCCATGCGGAGCGCAAGCTCCAAAACCAGCATTCAGTCTGGTGACATAGTCTACCGTTGACTGGCTAAGCCTAAAACGCGAAGCAAAGATAATATTAATTAATGAGAGAAATTCCCCAAAGCATAATCTTTGTTGCGCACAGGTAATTATTGGTGATGAACCTTGGCAGGAAACCTATACGTAAGAATCCTATATTTAAAGGCGCAACAGAGCTCTCTACTAACTACCTATTGTAATATGGGTTGGTAGATCTTTCGGATTTATGTAATTACTAGCTTATGCTCGCGGCTTTGCCCGCATGGCAAAATTCTTTCTTAGCGGAGGTCTACATCATAAAATCTCTATGTTCCAAATTTCAACCCAATCCATCCAGCGTTTTGGGCTGTGCGTTGATAGATCAGTCAGTCAATCAGTCACTCTTTCCTTTTATATATTTAGATTATTCACTAGCTGTTTAAACCTAGATTGTTTAAATTTAAAAAGATATTTCATCATGTTTTAATTAAAATAGTTGTACATTGTACCAAGTTATCATTAATGTACCTCCAACAAGTTTATGCATGATTTGTAAGTTATTTTTACAAAGTAATTAATTTTATTTTAAAACTCTACTTCCTATTCTCAAATGCCTCTTTGAAAAGATAAAAAGCTCCCAGGTCTTAGGTAGGTACCTACTCTATGTGCTGTGCGATATTTTAATTTCTCCGTCGATGTCTTAGCATATTTTTTATACCAAGAAGTAACTTCTTACTTGTCTGCCCGAGCAAGACGCTCTCCTGATGGTTAGAGATAATGCTGCCATTAATCAGTAGTACCACTCAGGATTTCACAATAAGTAAAATTCTAAGTCAAAACTAGGTTTTTACCTGCTGCAGAATTTCACAGAGGCTAACTTAAATGCCCGATCCTCGAAAAGCCTTACAAAAATAATCGTCGACAACTCCAAACACGTAACTTTCGTCGCGTAATTACGAACTGTACTTTGCAATCCGCTTTCGCTGCGCTCCCGAAATTAGTTTGAAATTAAAACGCAGTCCACCTGCCTGACAGGACTCAGGACTCAGGCCCCGCTGAGCCGATTAATGCCATCGGGACTTACGAATTTGAAACAGCTTTTGCGATATTTACGACAAGCGGGAGAGTTTTGTTTTAGATTTTATAATCATTTATGAGCGTCTACTTCAGCTGAAAAAAGTTACTTACCTACACTGTTAGAGTCAAAATATATCACCATTGCGGTTATAGGTCGTGTGGCCAACTAAATATTAGTTTCAGGTCGCTAAGATTACAAGGCCTGCAACGTGACCTAATGATTGCTTCCTACATTAAAATCTTACAGGAAATATTTGGGAGTTGGGTTCCACACTTTCACACTACACACTTTTTATCATAGTTTTAGGTAGGTAGGTTTTTTTTTATTTTCCTAACTTAGTATTTCAATAAAATGCACCCCTATCCTTCCATAGATAATACATATATGTACCCCCTTCCTTAGCTTCCTACTTATATATTGTATAGTAGGTAGGCATAGCCGGATTTAGGGGGGGGGGGGGGGGCAGGGGGCCAAGGACTTTCTAACTGTTCAGAGCGTTTTTTCGTAGTAAAAATTATAATATTCTTGCCTTTCTGCACCTTGCCCCCAAACACCATATCCTGGATGCGCCCTTGTAGGTAGGTACATACTTAGGTAAGCTTTAGGCGATCTCTTTAGCACTCAAACCTAAGTATTAAGATACAAAAAGTTTTTCCGACACTTAACAGAAAACGCTCTCACAGCCCTACTCTTACACCCCCTTACACACCCTTACACACCCTTACACACACACCCGTACACACCCTTTTTGAAAGTACCTACCATCCTTACCTATTTTATAAAAATGTCACTTTAGCTCTCATAATGTTAAAAGAATATAGGGTAGGAGTTCAGAAGGCCAGTCGCATTGGCCTCGTGAGCTGTATAATCGCCGCTAAGCACCTGCCCTCAAGTTCTCGCCCCGTTGCAAAACGCTGACTACCCACTTACGTGTGAGCGAATAGTGATGGGACAGGTGGAGTTAGGACAATCATTATCTATCGATGTATAGCGAAAACTATCGGCTATTGGTTGAACAATAATTTTCTTCATTGCTCCTACAGGCAGAATGCCCCTGGGCTTCATACACACACTCCACTCGCACTTTAGTGTATTTGCCAGTGTTGAGTCATATTTAAATAAGTAGCACGTAATTTTATTTTTTTATGATAATCACTTGAAATTGATTCCAATACAATTAGGTAGATACACAATTTATAAAGAATTTCGCCACCCAATAAAATTGTCGCTGTTACGAGCACCCCTAGTGTAAATCTAATGCGGCTCGTTTGTTACCATTTACGACCATATCGCCACGGCAGTCTTCCACCTATTAGAGGCTCTTAACACATTAGGATAAACGGAACCCATGTGGCTATAATTAAACACTTTTTTGTTTAAAATAGACAGAGAACGTAGAAATTGAAATTTTTTTAGCCTTATTTTAATTTTTTACTTATTAAACATGCTAATTCGGCGTCAATGTAGGCGTGTGGCGTGAGCAGAGTAGCTATTCTCTATCATTTGGCTTTGGAGAGGCCTGCATCATCAGGCAAGATCCTGGTTTTTACCACGCTAACTTACTAATTTAAAAATTCAGTCCATCACAATATCGACTTTAGTCCCGTAACTAGTGCATCAACGGGTCGGAAGCTAGCGGCCGATATATCGACTGTCGAGCACGCGCCACCACTCACTCACTCACTCAGCACTCACCTTTTAGCGGCACTAGGTTACTGGGACAGGTGGTCGAGTCGCATCTAGATATATGCAACCTAACCACGAGTGGGGTAACGGGCCGTGAGAACTGATATTTACACCTTGATGCATCGACTACGCCTACCTTACGTAGCTTGTGATCAATCATTATCATTAACATTAATTAAATTTATAGGTAGGTAATAGGTATTAGTTTTTGGCTACGTTGATACTTCTAGCCGCTGTTTCAGGTTTATCTTACCTATATTATAACAGGGGCTGGCAAAACCAGCAATTTCTGTCTTCGACCCATTAGGATTTAGAGGCGTTGTGTTCACCCCTAACTTAATGTTTCCTACTATTTGAACCCACTAAGAGGATATACCACGTCATGCTCCCCAGCAACCCCACCTTCTATTTTGCAATTTATAAGTACATGTTGTAAATGTACGCAATTAGTACCTAATTAGTACTACCTTTAAATAATTAGTACCTTAACAGATTCAGAGGTACAGCCAATTGAATTTGGGGTTGCTGAAGAGCACCTCCCCAGCAACCCCCCCTTATATTTTGCAATTTATAGTGTACGTTGTAATTGTACGCAATTAGTACCTAATTAGTACTACCTTCAAATACTTAGTAACTTAACAGATTCAGAGATACAGCCAATTGAATTTGGGGTTGCTGAAGAGCACCTCCCCAGCAACCCCACTTTCTATTTTGCAATTTATAAGTACATGTTGTAAATGTACGCAATTAGTACCTAATTAGTACTACCTTTAAATCATTAGTACCTTTACAGATTCAGAGGTACAGCCAATTGAATTTGCTGTACCTCTGAATCTGTAAAGGTACTAATTATTTAAAGGTAGTACTAATTAGGTACTAATTGCGTACATTTACAACATGTACTTATAAATTGCAAAATAGAAAGTGGGGTTGCTGGGGAGGTGCTCTCCAGCAACCCCAAATTCAATTGGCTGTACCTCTGAATCTGTAAAGGTACTAATGATTTAAAGGTAGTACTAATTAGGTACTAATTGCGTACATTTACAACATGTACTTATAAATTGCAAAATAGAAAGTGGGGTTGCTGGGGAGGTGCTCTTCAGCAACCCCAAATTCAATTGGCTGTATCTCTGAATCTGTTAAGTTACTAAGTATTTAAAGGTAGTACTAATTAGGTACTAATTGCGTACAATTACAACGTACACTATATATTGCAAAATATAAGGGGGGGTTGCTGGGGAGGTGCTCTTCAGCAACCCCAAATTCAATTGGCTGTACCTCTGAATCTGTTAAGGTACTAATTATTTAAAGTAAGTACTAATTAGGTACTAATTGCGTACATTTACAACATGTACTTATAAATTGCAAAATAGAAGGTGGGGTTGCTGGGGAGCATGACGTGATATACCTACCTATACTCTTGCGGTTTGGGATACTCAATCCCAACTTGGGACTCCCAAGGAGGCTGATGCGCTTCGTAGCTAAGACATCGCATTCACACAAGATGTGTTGCATTGTTTCTCTAACATCACTGCAGGCTCTAGAGTCGTTTATTGTAGTCTGCATTAGGTTAGTCGATAGTCCTTCAATATTTGTCGTGATAAAAAATATAGCTCATACAACTACTTAGCTTTCAATAAGCGAAGCTTTTAACTATTTTGCACACCGACGATGGACATGTTCTCAAATTTCATACAGCCAGGTTGTCTGTATGAGATTGCTTTATGCGACAAGACCGCTAATTGTTTACCATAATTTTAAATTTTTATTGTAATGATAACTATTTCTCTTGGTATGCAACAAAGTGAGATTCTATTCAATAAAATAAAACAAGTATGATATTTGTGGAAAATGTATTCGTGACATAGTAAAATAATAGTAGTACACACGCTAAGTGATTATATCCTAATACGTGCCTCCTCTATGGAAATAAGTAGTAAGGCACCACACCTTATATTATGACACCAACACATATACATACAGTACATACTCACTTCACTTGACTTACAATAAAAACAGTAATAACTATAGCCAGTTCCAAAAAAAATGTTTAATATTAGACATGAAAACAGATAGCCACCTATTCACTTACCTATTTGTCAGTGAACCGAACCGAAGACCAAATTGTCAAAAATGTGTGAAATGACGATTTAATACGTCATATCGATTTAATACGTCTTTTCATACATCTTTGACAATTCGGTCTTCGGTTCGGTTCCCTGACGGATAAGTGATAATAGACTTCTCGACAAGTTGATATATAAATCATTTTGAATTAAATTATACTGATGCTGTAATTGTGTTCTTACTTGTAGATACTATTAAAATTTTAAGAAAACTACCCACATTTTTTGTTCACGTCACGATAAACAGAGATTACTTATTTTTTAATTGTTAATCAAGTGAAGTTAACTAATATAAAAAATACTGTAAAAATGCATTAAAATTCAAAGTCTTAAATTAGAAATATTTCAAAGTACCTTCAATTTTGATTCATTATTACAATAAAATTACAAAAATAAAAAAATACATACTCAAATATACAAATTGATTTGACAAAAAATACATCTCAAAATAAAAAATATTTAAGTTATTATTTTATGGTAAAAAATGTAGTTTAAGTAACGTAAAAATCTCTTTTTGGACGGAAAACAAAAATTAAGCTGCACACAAAATAATATTATAATGTACCTAAAATAATGACAATATCTATAACTACACACATAAAATTAGGCAGTCTAAATAAAAAAATCTATTTTATATAAAATCATAAAATGATACGTCTACTTCTCTTAAATCTAATTTGTATATCTTATGGTTACGAAAGATTTTCATGGATTTTATTCGAAAATTAGAAAAATCGTGACAATCTTGCATCTAGTGTTAATAACTAAGAATTTTTATACGAAACTATCTTTGAGTCTTACTACAAAAGCTTTCTTCTCATATTTTATTTAACATAAATGGGTAAAATTTGAAACTGTATACAAAAAATAGATATGACATACATAATCGATAATAATTATAATCGAATGAAAATACTATTCGATATTACTATAAAATAAATCTTAAAACATATTATATCCATACAATATCAACTGATTTGTCATTATCGAGATCTTATAGTGAAATATCGATATGAATCGATTAGTTTGTCATTTTAATCGAGATTCTATGTTACAAAAAGGTATAGCAGAATTAAAGGGTATATTTACCTGTCATACTGAACTTCCATTTTGAATGGGAAGTAGGATTTTTAAATTTTATTTTCTTGTGTTTCATATACCAAGTTAAGTCTTACTATTTTTTTTGTAATAGTATAATGAAAATAGAGATGATATTATTACAAAATAATTTATAAGAAACAGCCAAATGGCACGTAAGGGAGAAATAGAAGAATAGTGGTAATACTAGTTTTATAATACAGTTTTGCTTACATTAGTGTGAAAGTATGTGAAACCGCTAGATCTAAGTGTTTTAGCATTTAATACTCTTTTAGTACATCCTATTTATTAAACCTTCTTATTTATAAACTTTTTAATTTGTTACTAGCAAATGCACAAACCATAGATAATAATAACACTATGGCATAAACACTGTGACGTCATTAAGTTTTTTTTTTCAGATTAGCGTTATTTTTGTCAGTTAATAAATAAGTGGTTTAATTTTTGAAATTTAAAGCCGAATATAGCGATGGATATGTGATGTTTAGCATAATTTTAAACGTAATAATATTATGAGATTCTAGTAATATCATAGCATTAGAGTAGGACATTTTCATTTAGAAAAAAACTTATTAGGATTTAGATTTAAACAAAATGTCTGAGATTTTGGTTTAGAAATTGTTTTTTCTTTTGTTCTTAATAGGTCAAAAGTTGTCCATATCTGAAATTTCAGTATTGAGCTTTTTTAACTCTTTTTTAATAGTCCCTAGTCGAACCACGGCTTATAATGTTTTTTTTCGTTTGCGGACATTTCTAGGTCGTGTAGTGTATTCGCATAAAGCCAACGCTGCACTGTAGCAAATGTTCACGAATGTGTCCCTGACGGATAGTGAATATCCCTGCTGAAATGTGTTTTGTATGGAACAATCCTGTGACAAACACTCGCGTTCCGAGCTCAAGAACACAGTTGTGTTGTGTGAAGAGTGAATGTGTTGTTGCAGTATAAGTGATGTCGTTATATGAAGAACTCCCTCCGCTTGGTGACGCGAGGTCCGGTGGCGGCGGCGAGCGCGGCCGAGTCGGGGTCCGCCGCGCCGTCTGCGCCGCGCTCCTCCTGCGTTTATACAACGTACTAAGAACACGACCAAAACGTTAACTCCTGATGGTAATAGATAACGCTGCCCATAATTAGCACAGTGCCACCCAGTGCACTGCGCCGACGTTTCTTGCCCGAGAGTCATAAGCTGTTAAGACTCTTCAGCCCAGTAATTTCACTAGCTACAGTGCCCTCCTACCTGTGCACAGTAATGTTTGCACATCACTGCTCAGGCGGTAGAATAACTGGCACTGTTGGGATACCCACCTAGTCGACCACCTGCAAAGGAAGTCTACCCCCGGTAAAAGACAATACAATTTTATTTAGACTTTACAATTTTTAATCGATCAACAATTTAAAATTAATAGTGCAAAAAGTTAATTAAGGAGAAAATGGGTTAAATTAAAAATAGTTTCACCTACTGAAAGTAGTCCATGACTTTCAACGAATATGCGAAGGTTGCGGGTTCGATTCCCGCATGGGACAAATGTTTGTGTGATCCACAGGTATTTGTTTCTGGTCTGGGTGGTTTTCAATATCTATTATAAGTATGTATTTACAAAAGAAAAGTATATATAAGTATTATATCCGTTATCCTAACCACCATATTACAAGCATTAAGTTGCTAAATTTGGGGTTAGGTGGCGCTGTGTGAAACGTCGTGAAATATTTATTTATTTTATTTTATTGAATATACCAAACTAGGCATCGGTTCAGCCGTTTAGGTGTAAATTGGATGCCAAGTGGTCCAGCAATTAGTAACAAAATACAACTTGCCTGCGTGAGATATTCTCCCTTATGTCTGGAGAGAGCTCGCACGAGCGCGACCGCGACTATGATGAGCAACACGAAGATAAACGCCAACACCGCTGCAAATATATGCTTGTTTTAATACTTTTGTTCAGAAACTTGAGTTTTTTGTGTGTTTAGAGTACGGGAAGTTTGGCTTTTCCCTATTAGTGCTTTTTAGTTATTTTTTTAGGATTTTTTAATATTGTCACTCGATTTTTCGAAAAAATTTAAATATCTCGAAAACCATAAATTTTTGCTGAACATATATTATTGTGCTCAAAACATGACCTCTCCAATAAGGCCCTATACACAAATGTACTGAATAACCAAAGACCCTGTATATGACTAAGGGACTCGTGAAGAAATTACTAATTACATACTTTGAGCCTTTTAGATACTAACAACACCGACGATGTCGAAACACAATATAACAATATTAAAAATTGTATCAGAAATGCAACCCTTAAAATAAAAGCAACTAAACAGAAACAGAGAAAACTAAGTAATGAATCTAAAAAACTTATTGAAGAAAGACAAGCCTTGACATACCATACTGCAGATTACACAAAAAAGGATAAAGAAGTTAAGAAAAGCATAAGAAAAGATATACGAGATTTCAATAATTCCCTAGTAAAAACAGTTCTAGAAAATTCCCTATCACTTAAAAAAGCTAAAGAAGTAATGAGCAAAGGACGATCATCCATAGCTAGTCTAAAAGACAGCAATGGCGTGAAAAGAGGCGACAAAGATAAAATATTACAGATTTGCACCGATTTCTATTCCTCATTATACTCTGACCATTCAACCTTTGAAACAGCTAATGACTACATACGCGCTGACGACATTACATCAATATCTCCTATGGAAGTACATCGTGCATTGAGCAGCATGAAATATAACAGATCACCTGGAGAGGATGGCATAACAACAGAACACCTCAGACTTGGAGAACCAATTCTTAATAGCTACGTAACACGATTTTTCAATTCCATTCTAGATTCTGGCTCTCAGCCTAAAAATTTCTGCCATTCAAATATAATTCTCTTACATAAAAAAGGTGATAAATCCGAAATTGAAAATTATAGACCTATTAGCCTTATTTCACATTTATACAAGGCTTTCATCAAAGTCATCGACAATAGAATATCTGGCCAGCTAGATCAACAACAACCCCCAGAACAGGCAGGATTTCGCCGTGGGCTCTCTACCACTGATCATCTGCACTCCATCAACCAAATAATTGAAAAACATATAGAATATAAACTACCCCTTTATTTAGCTTTTGTCGATTATTCAAAGGCGTTTGACAGTATAACACATTCATCCATTTTTACAGCACTAACTAATCAAACAATAGACAACACTTACATTCAACTTCTCACTAACATTTACAAAAATAGTACAGCTTCTATAAAATATAATCTCACAGGACCATCCTTCCGCATAATGAAAGGAGTAAAACAGGGCGACCCGTTGTCACCCAAATTATTCAATGCCGTTTTAGAAGAAGTCTTTAGGAAATTAGCCGACGGGTGGGAAGAATGTAAGGGCATCGTCGTTGGCGGAAAGAGATTGTCTAATCTTCGATTCGCTGACGACATAGTCCTATTCTCTTCCTCAGCCCTTGAATTACGGGACATGCTAGAAGATCTTAGCAAGGCAAGCCTCGAGGTCGGACTTCGAATGAACATGTCAAAGACAAAACTGATGACTAATAGTGCACAACATAAGATCCATGTTGGGGGTATGGAGGTTGCATATGTCCAGGAGTACATATACTTGGGCCAATTAGTCTCCTTCCAGGCGCGACAAGATAAAGAAGTTAGTAGACGCACCGATAACGCCTGGAAGAGCTATTGGTCCATGAAAGATCTGATGAAAGGAACACTACCGATATCCTTAAAAAGAAAACTAATGGACATGTGCATCCTTCCTATCCTCACATATGGAGCACAAACATGGTCCTTGACATGCCAACAGAGGTCCGCACTCGAGGTTTGTCAACGAGCAATGGAGCGTAGTATTCTTAACGTAAAACTAATAGACCGCATTAGAAACACCATACTACGCTCCAAAACCAAGATAGCTGACGTCACCCAAAAAACGGCATTTCTTAAATGGGACTGGGCAGGACATGTCTGTCGCATGCCAGAAGAACGTTGGGCCAAAATTACATCTGAGTGGGCTCCTAATATCAAACGGGCACGCGGCAGGCCAAGGAAGAGATGGCGGGATGACCTTGACTCACATGCGGAAGGATGGAAATCCATAGCCCTAGATCGTGAAGGATGGAGAGAGGGTAGGGAGGCCTTTGCCCTGCAGTGGGATCCAACAGGCTTATAATAATAAATAAATAATACTTTGAGCACTTAGATCAAAATACCAACTATTTTATTTAGTTTTTTATTTAGTACTCAACTTATTCAAGTTTACCCTCGTCCATATTGTTAAGGCCGACGACTATGAAATCTAACTTGGAGCACTTGTATCGAAATATAGCTACTATTCTTTTTTGACTACTTTATCTAGATGCAGTATAAACTTACTGGCCAGTATAGCCTCGTCCGTGTTGTTGAGGTCCACATCCCTGGAGTCGACAGCGGGCGGGGGTCTGGTCTCCGTGGGCTCAGGAGGGTGCGTGACCGGCTCCACGCCACAGAAGTCCTCGTTCAAGTTGCCGCCTGATAACAATATTAACATTATGTTCACACCGATACTAAAGAACTGTCACCGACATAGCCAGGGGATTAGCAAGTTAAAGTGGCAATGGGCAGGCCACATAGAAACCGATGGCAATCGAAAAGTGCTCGAGTGGAGACCGCGTGCTAGCTAACGCAGCGTAGGACGTCCACCCACAAGTTGAACCTTAGAAAGGTCGCTGGAAGACGCTGGATGCAGGTCGCTTCCAACCGGTACATATGGAAATCCAAAGTGGAGGCCTATGTTCAGCAGTGGACGTCCTACGGCTGAGATGATGATGTAAGGATAGTCACATTAAGAAAATACTGAAATCGACGTCACTCAGAACCGGGACCCGCGACTATAAATGAGCGCAATCTTTTACGTTGTACCTGATCGCACCCACTTTATATCCTTAAAACTATCAAGGTGCGTACAAATTCGAAGAATAAAAAAGTTCCGCCCCGCATAGCGACCTCTTTCCCGCGCGTTCTGGCTCCTGATAACGCCGACTATATTGTTCAAGTCACGGCGAAAAAATGTAATGCGCCAGTCACATATTTATAAATCTCATTTAGACATGTTTTTATGTGCTCTATATTGTTAATACTCACCCAGACTCCTAACATTGGGCGGCGGGTCCTGTTGGAACAGCAACTTGAGCGGATATATATCATCAAACTCCACTCTACTGACGCAGCCCACGAACCCGTCAGACATAGTTTCGTTGCGTCCGATGTACATATACTGGATGTTGTTGAACTGAGCGTCCGCTGACTCTTTTATGTTGAAGTGGTATTCTTGGGTTTCGTAGTTGTCCGCCTGGAAAAGTGATATATTAATTTGTGTAAAGAATTCCAACAAAGAGTGATTATAACAAATTTAAGACGAAATTATGGGAATTCAGTAAATTACGGGAATGGGAGCTCTCTTTGATTATGCCTGTCTGTCGTCTTTCCCAAAGTAGGTATTTCATATCTCAAACAAAAGAGTCTTTTGAAATGAAAATTAAGGCTAAGCACTCGATCAAATAAAAAAATCCGTTGTGCAGTTTTAAAGGTACATAATATGGACATACAGAAAGATGGGAACCGCGATCTTTTATACGAATAAGTCTATCTTGAAAGTGTCTAATTCCGTTTCTCACCTGCAACACCATGGTAGCGCCTCCGTTTTTCCTTGAAAGCCTTATGTCGTGGTACTGTCCTAACGCGAAGTTCTTCCCTTGGAAGGCTATCTCTTGACGCTCGAAACCGAAGTCGAATACTACGCGAAGAGACCCTATAAATAAAAAAATAGGATTGACTTTTTTATTATTAAAAAGGTTTTTATAACAAGTTTATATTAAAATGCCCTAAAGTTACTTATCGGAAAATGATGGCATAATTTTTGAGTACTTGGCCGGAACATTTTGTACTAAAATGTGACGTAGTGCGACTCCCACCCAAAAGCTTATGTAACTTATAAGCGACAAATCTCATTCATTTTAATTATTAAGTTAAATCAAAAAATACGTAATTAGTATTTCTATACTATAGTTGACGCTCTCGCGGATGTTCTCCCGGATGGTGGACCGCCACGAGCCCAGGAAGCAGTACATCATGAGGGAGGGACCCTCGCCTGACATACACCAACAACTCACCAGAGTTGGAGACCATGAGAGTGAGATACTCCCCGGTGATGTTGGAGTGGAAGCCCAGCAGGAACCCCTTGGGGTTGGTGGTGGTGAAGCCCACGCGGATGTTCTCCTGGATGGTGGAGCGCCACGAGCCCAGGAAGTCGTACTTTATGAGGGACGCTGGACGGAGGTTCACGCCGATTTCTGTACAAATTATTTTTAAAAAGTTACTATAGTATCCATTTTAGTATATAGGAACGTTTAGTTGACGCTTCTTCAAAAGACAAAAATTATACTTTATGATTCTCCGACAGACTCTGAAGAGCACTCCGAGTGTATGTAGCTGAAAACCAGCAAGAACACACAAGTTCCTTATAATGTTCCCATAGAATCGAGACATGAGTAAAACTGCGGGCCGATGCATCAAAAGGTATAATTTTTTGTCTTTTGAAGAACTCACGTCTATTATTATCAAGAATACGACTTCGGATCATCATCATTAGGACACCGACATAAATTAAGATCCATGCAAGGTCCATGCGGAAGTATAAATTTTAGATTCCGATTAGTGTAAAGTGCAAAACAAAAGCACGTTGGACTTAAAATTTAAATGGGTTTTATAATAACCAAAAGCTAGTTAATAAAGTCGCTGTAAAACATACCGTCAGCACAAATAGGTCCTTTGAAGGCCGTCCAGCGACAATCACAGGAGTACGAGTCATATCCTTCCAGACAGGTTCCATTGTTGAGGCACGGGGACGAGGAACACTTGCCCACGCACCCGCTTGTTACTCCGTATATACCTGGACAAATGTATTCATTTCATTATTTTAGACAATTTACTGGTCAAATTATTAGTTTTAGTGGTAAGATATTTATGTCATCTACTATATAAAAATAAGTCGGGTTTTCCTCCCTGACGCTATAACTCCAGAACGCACGAACCGATTTCCACGGTTTTGCATTCGTTGGAAAGGTCTCGGGCTCCGCGAGGTTTATAGCAAAGAAAATTCAGGAAAAATTTCAAAAGAAATAAAAAAAGTAAAAATAATATAATAATATTCAATTGGAAACCACGCGCGTATTGGGCAAATGTCAACAGCAGGCATTTGTCTTTAAGGTGGTAATGGCCGTGTCGGCGCGGAGGATATTGATAAGTTTTATTGCAACCTTATTTCGAATTAATACTGGCAACGTAGCAGCCAATGGCTCTCCTTGGATGAATACAAAAAAAAAAGCGTGTTCTTGGGCAAATTTTTATTAAATTTCAACAGCAGGCATTTGTCTTTAAGGTGGTAAGTTGAACTGTGTAAATTATGTGGATCGTGAATTTGAGGTTAAATAGGGATGAAAATAAATAAAATAAATGAACGCTAATCAGAGCGCGTGACGTCACACCATTGGCTGGACCTTACGCTTCCTATGAAATGTTCCTAATTTCGATACATTTTAATTATTCATAACATAAAAACCACTGAACCGATTTTGATGCAACTTATACTGTGCCCTTAGTTGGTCCATACTTAAACCAAAAATAAAGTCAATAACTAAAATGTCTCATAAAGAAATTACACATGAGAAATTATGAGGTGTTAAAAAGTTATTTAATATGCTAACTTTTAAAATTTGCGATAGTGGCGCCCCGCAAAAAGAACTCCTTTCGTGAAAAGCACTCTACCACAGATAAAAGAATACTAGACTCTACCTAGCAGTTACGGTTTCCGATTGAGCTGAAATTTCGCATACCGGCAATCGGATGACAATGCAATAATTTTATGACATGGAAGTGATCTGAAGTCTGATGATGGAGCTGAAAGGTGGTCATAGGAACCGCGTAAACAAAAGACAAAACCTCATGGAGTTTGGGTCCATTTGATTCGTCTTTACGAGTACTTCGATACTATATAGTAATCAGGATCTGATGATGGAGCTGGAAGGTGGCCATAGGAATTCCGTGATTAAAAGACAAAACCCCATCGAGTTTGGGCTCATTCGATTCGTCTTGACGTGTACTTTGATACGATATAGTAACCAGGTCTGATGATGGAGCTGAAAGGTGGCTATAGGAACTCCATGATAAAAAAACAAAACCCCATCGAGTTTTTGCTCATTTGATTCGTCTTGATGAGTACTTTGATAAGATATAGTAACCAGGGTCTGATGATGGAGCTGGAAGGTGGTAACAGGAAACGCGTAATTAAAAGACAAAACCCATCGAGTTTGAGCTTATTCGATTCGTCTTGACGAGTACTTTGATACGACATAGTAACCAGGGTCTGATGATGGAGCTGGAAGGTGGCCATAGGAACTCCATGATAAAAAGACAAAACCCCATCGAGTTTGGGCTCATTTGATTTGTCTTGATGAGTACTTTGATAAGATATAGTAACCAGGGTCTGATAATGGAGCTGGAAGGTGGTAACAGAAAACGCGTAATTAAAAGACAAAATCCATCGAGTTTGGGCTCATTTGATTCGTCTTGACGAGTACTTTGATACTATATAGAAACCAGGGTCTGATGATGGAGCTGGAAGGCAGCCATAGGAACTCCGTGATTAAAAGTCAAAACCCCTTCGAATTTGGGTTCATTTGATTCGTCTTGAGGAGTACTTTGATACTATATAGTAACCAGGGTCTGATGATGGAGCTGGAAGGTGGCCATAGGAACTCCATGATTAAAAGACAAAACCCATCGAGTTTGGGCTCCTTTGATTCGTCTCGAGGAGTACTTTGATACGATATAGTAACCAGGGTCTGATAATGGAGCTGAAAGGTGGTAACAGGAACCACGTAATTTAAAGTTAGCATTATTACACGATATCATTTTATATTGCTAAAACTTAAATTATAATAAGGCGAATTTGTATTTTTGTCGAATTTCGTCGTTACACGGTCTTTTATATTATTATTATTCTATTTTTAATACCTAATATTAAAAAAGAAAGGATTTAACGTTAAAATGTGATTACACAAAAAATCACATAATGATCCGCAGAACCAAACGCCCAAACCCAAACCCAAAGTTCCCAACAGTTCAAGTTCTTTGGGTTCCGCTTCAAACTGGGACCTCGCGGCCCAATTTCCGTTAAACCTTAGACTTTAGACCTTAGACTTTTTTTAAAATATCCTAATACAAGAACTTTAACTTTAAGTCGAAAAAATACACCCGTTTATCCTTCAAAAAATGTTTTGACTCTCTGAATAAATCAATATTCATAGAGAACTTGCCGTTACCCTATGTTTATGAAATTTGGCATACCTTAACATATATTTTAAATACGGGAAAAAATCTGAAAACTTTTAATCTACTATATAAAAATAAGTCGGGTTTTCCTCCCTGACGCTATAACTCCAGAACGCACGAACCGATTTCCACGGTTTTGCATTCGTTGGAAAGGTCTCGGGCTCCGTGAGGTTTATAGCAAAGAAAATTCAGGAATTTTTCAGGAAACCATCTGGTGGCGAAACGGAGTTCGCCGGGTTTGCTAGTTATCTCGTAAATATTTCAGGACATTACACACAGCGCCACCTAACCCCAAGCTTAACAACTTAATGCTTGTGTTATGGTGGTTAGGATAACGGATATAATACTACTTTTCTTTTGTAAATACATACTTATAATAGATATTGAAACCACCCAGACCAGGAACAAATACCTGTGGATCACACAAACATTTGTCCCAAGCGGGAGTCTAACCCACAACCTTTTGCGTTGCAAGCGAGTATTAGCCCACCGCGCCACGGAGGTCGATAATGAATGCATGTACGAGTATTTTTAGTGAAAAAGTTATCTTTTCATATATATATATATATCCTTCACGATTGCGCCAGTTTACTTACGAGCAATTATTACAAAGGAACGTCATTGAAGTAGTGGTGACCAAGAGGTTATGTGGAGCAGATGTTGATTCTAGACCACCGAATTGGAATTCTGGCCCACGCGTAAAATAATATGTACAATATATTAGGATTTTAGTGTAAAGGTAGTTTTTTGTGTTTTCCTTCACGATTGTGCCAGTTTACTTTCGGTGAATTAAAGAAAGTCATAACTACAGTAAACATTGTTGTAAACATTAAATGCCAAACTATTGATTAACACATTGGCTGCGGCGACGTTTCATAGAACTATCCCAGGTGCCTAAAATTAATTTTGTATGGAAAAATGCTATGACAAAACAAAATTATTGTTTTTTAGCACTCGCGTTCCGACGCGTATATTGAAACCCTACCTCTATTCAGCACCGCGACCGAACTGAGATGCGGGAGCCTTTCCATACGTGAATTCTCAAAATGCGACTTTAATCCCTTCCGCTATTCAGCACCGCGACCGATCTGAGCTGCGGGAGCCTTTACGTGCATTCATTCTCTAATTGCGACTTTAATCCCTTCCGCTATTCAGATCGATCGATCTGAACTCGGGGATTGTTTTTAGAGTAATATTTAAATCTGTTTGATGATAACGCATGTCTGTATAGTACTGTAGACAGTGATTCAAGAGGAAAGTTTATGTATAACTAGTGGACCCGCGCGCACTTCGTAGCGCATAAAACAGTCTACAAATACTACCTACCTTTAGTCATTTATTTATTTCTAAAATAAAAACGATTTACTTTACTCTTATTCTTACTCTGACTCTTACTCTAGACTCTGACTCTTACTCTTGACTCTTACTCTCGACTCTTACTATCGACTCTTACTCTTGAATCTTACTCTTGACTCTTACTCTTGACTCTTACTCTTACTCTCGACTCTTACTCTCGACTTTTACTCTTGACTCTTACTCTTACTCTCGACTCTTACTCTCGACTTTTACTCTCGACTTTTACTCTTGATTCTTACTCTTGACTCTTACTCTTGACTCTTACTCTTGACTCTTACTCTTACTCTCGACTCTTACTCTCGACTTTTACTCTCGACTTTTACTCTTGACTCTTACTCTTGACTCTTACTCTTGACTCTGGATTCTTACCAACTCTGATATCTGTATATATATATCGGTAAAACAGTCAACAAATACTACCTACCTTTAGTCATTCATTTATATCCTTAGTTATACCTAGCTGCTGCTTTTTTATTCTATTTTATTCAATTCATTTCCATTTAATTTAATTTTAGAAATAAATTAATGACTACATGTAGGTAGTATTTGTAGACTGTTTTACGCGCCACGAAGTGCGCGCGGGTCTAAGTCAACTACCCACCTAATACCCACTCACCAATAACTACCGTCATCATCTGATCAACTCTATGGTACCATAATACCTATACCCCAAATATGAGTGTGAAACTCAAACTGAGTCAAAACTAGTTAAAAATTACATTGCAAGATCTGTACTAGATATACGATTATTCCATATTTAGTATCAATAATAAAAACAAATAAAAGTTTATAGAATAATTATATTATTGTTGTATTTTTTTATTACATTTCCTTAACAATGCCGTCTCATTCAGTATTCAGAACTATAAGAATAGTAGCAAACAAACACTAAACATTCAATATCAAAAGTTTCCGCAGATCAAAAATACTTGAGTGCTGAATACTGGAAGGATTTCCAATCTATAATGGTAATATTGCGTACGTAAACCCTCCCGCATGTCAGAACTAAAAGTAGGGTAGCATTTAAACTCTCAAACTGCATGTTTTGTTGTTTAAAAGCTCCCGCATCCCAGATCCATACTGGCGCTGAATAGAGGAAGGGTTTCCATATACGCCGTTCCGACCTCAAAAACACAGCTGTCCGGTGCATCACCGAACATTTCCTGTTGTGTTTTCAGCAGTCAATGTGTTATCAGAAACGAGAGAATAAAATTATCAGGAAAACACAAGAAAATCAAATGATCACATAAATCAATTTCAAACCCCTTTTCAGTAAATTTAGCTAACAAAACTTACCTCTCTCAGCATAAGATCTCAAGTCAATAGGCCGTCCGTTTAACAACAAAGCTCTCATGCACCCAACGAATCCATCCTTCCTATCCAAGGCGCCTCCTAATGTCAGGCCGGTAGTTAAATGCAATGCTCGGACTGGTTCCTTTGCTGTTCGTATCTCATTCTTGAGAGCCCCGTCTACTACTACCCGGGCTTCTTTCCTGGAGGACAAAAAATATATATTTTTTTAAATTGATTATAATTATAGATTTTTGAAGTGAAAACTTCTTAAGCGGCGCTGAGCACTTTTTTGTATGGGTAAAAACTTTCAAACTCGCGTCAGGGTCACGTGATGCTGATCGAAAAAGCGTCAGATCGAGGGGAAGGGAGAGGAACTAGTATCTCCCACTCTTTCTACCGTGCCTGAGTGTGCTGCTCTGTTTAGGCGGCACAGGGGGCTTAGACAAGCGCGCGCCCGATATTTTTTTTTAAATGTTATTTTTATATTTTATATTTTTTTTATTAGACACTTAAATAGGTTCGAATCAAAACTGTTTGTTTCTTACTTCAGTTATCATAAACCAATTGTATCAGTTGTAAAAATTTGCGATGATGATTCTGATAATAACGATGGTGTAAAAGTCGTCGAAATTATGGATGGAAGTTGATTTTTCTGAGAGATAAAATTTAATGTTATATATAAATAACGATATAATATTATAAATAACAACATATAAATTGTCATATTTGTGTACGATAGCGCAATAAATAAACATTGTATTCTACCTCATAAATGATAGTATTTTTATACTTATAATTAAACACAACGTTAATATTGAAGTTTTCACTTCTGCCGGCACTCCCGGAGTGCTACCTTTTTTTTTTATGTGATGAAGTAGAAGACGAGCAAGACGCTCTCCTGATGTTAAGAGATAACGCTGCCCATAATCAGTACAGTGCTACTTCTTCACAATGATGTGAAATTCTAGGTCCACTGCACTAACGCTTCTTACTCAAGAGTCATGTTAAGACTCTTTAGCCCAGTAATTTCACTGCCTACAGTGCCCTCCTACCGAAGCACAGTAATGTTTGCAGTATACTGCTCAGGCGGTAGAATAACTGGCACTGTTGGGGTACCCACCTAGTCGACCTCCTAGAAAGGAAGTCTACCCCGGTAAAATATATTTTTTATATTTATTATCATAGATTAGCCTGTAACCACGATCTCGCGTGATGTTTAGCGACGATGCGGCCGAAGATGGTAGCAGACTAAATCTAGAAGGCGGGATATAATCCCTACCTGACTTCACTGAACATCGTAGCGGAACACGGTTATCATGACCGTTTGGCGACACGGTTTTGTCTAGTGGGTGGTAACTAGCCGCGGCCGAAGCCTACCACCAGTAAAATATATAATACTAGCTGGACCCAGCGATTTTACCCGCTGTACTACTATAGCCTATGTGTTATTCCAGGGTCTAAGCTATCTCTACACCAAATTTCAGCTCAATCGGTCCACCCGTTTAGGCGTGAAAGAGAAACAAACATCCAGACATCCATTCTTACAAACTTTCACGTATCCTATGAGGAGCAGCATCCTCCAGCCAAGTATACCTGTTCCGTTCGATCTGCACCGAGTGCCAGTTGTTGTCAGCGAGCCGGTTGCTGGTCTCCACGCTGACTCCGAGAGGAGTGTCCCCCACTTGGAACTGGAACTGGAGCTGGTCTCCGCCTATGATGAACAGCTTTATGTAGTCTTGGGGACCCTGGGGGAGGAAATTTGTTGGTTTATGTATGGAATCTACAATAATGTTGTCAGTTATTTATCCTCCAACCGTGTTCAAGAATGAAGGACAATGTTACCAGCAAAATTACTGGGCATGACGAGATTGAACAATTCATGTAGTGTAATTCAAAGAATGATGCGAAATCCTCTAGACACGACCTTCACTTCGTGAAGAAAACGGCTAAGTAGAACATAATATCAATTATTTATTAAGTGAAAGTCAATTAAAATTAATATATTAGGACAATCAACCAGATTAACTGGTATCCAAATATCTCAATAACAGGCAGTGGCCCGCAGAATGTTGAATTTTGAAACACTCGGTGGCACCGAGTCTGATATGAGCAATTGAATCTCGTCATGCTCTATAATTTCACTGGAAACATTGAAATTATAAAGCATGACATTGACATCTTCAGTCTGGAACACCTTATTGGCTGTCCTGTACATTGTGTATAGCATAGCGGGTGAATAACGTAGAATTTGTAAAAAACTAAATATAAAACTAATATACCTACATATTATCATAGACTATGAGATAGAGTATGTTCAATATAATATTTGTATAATACGACATATTCCATAATATTATGTATTTTGAAAATAAGTATTTACCTTAGAATGCAAGAGCACAGCGTTTTCCTGCGTAGTTTTGAACTCGAAGTAAATGTCTCCGCTGTGTCCAAGGTCAAACATTGGCAGCTGAATTATACCGTCTGCCAGGCGGAATGTAACCGCGTTGCTGAACAAATCTGTTGGATGAACATACAGTTTCTAAGTAAGAAATCTGTTGGAGCTTCTTAAAAGAAATCTGTTGGAGTTGCTTGTAAGAAATCTGTTGGAGTTTCTTGTAAGAAATTTGTTAAATAAAATAAAATAAAAATCCTTTATTTGCAAGAATGTTGGTACATAAGATCTTAAATAATTAGTTAGGGCCTAAACATTCTGCCTATTTGAGGCGTGCAAAATTTATAATTATACTAATCACTAATTCAGTCAATATTAGATTTCATTAAATTACATAATAAACATGGATTTCATCATATCACCAAAGGAATAAGAATAAAAAATAATAATAATTGAAAATAATATCATGTCAAAGAAAATTAAAAAATACATGCTTATGTCAATATTATAAAAATGTCAATATACAAATTGAATTAATATAATATAAAATGTAATCTATCGAATAAAATAATAATAATTCAATATTTTTTATCCAAATATTCTTTGACGCTATAAAAACAGTTATCTAACAGCCACAATTTTAATTTCCTTTTAAATGAATAAATTGTCAAATTTTTATCTTTCAAATCAATTGGAAGTTTATTGAAAATTGCAATGGCCTGAAAATATACATTATTTTTAACAATAGCCAGACGACACGGAGGCACAAATAGTCTGTCCTTGTGCCGCGTTGTCCGGGATAAAACTTCAGAATTTCTTTTGAAGTATTCTGGATACTGTTTCACGAATAGACACACGTCTTTGATGTACATACACGCCAAGGGAAGAATACGTAACTTTTTAAATAAGGGCTTGCAACTATCCATACTCCAAGCTCCACATATGGCTCGCACACATTTTTTTTGCAGTATAAAAGCTCTCTCCACCTCAACTGAGTTGCCCCATAAAATCAAGCCATAAGCGAGCACTGATGAGACATAGCCGTGATAAGCGCTTAGTGCTGCCTCTAGCGACACTCGTAGTCGAAGCTGTCTCAACGCATGTACGAATCTGTCCAGTTTCACACACGTCTGATGGACATGTGACTTCCAGTTGCAATGCTGATCCAACCGAATGCCTAGAAATTTGGCTGTGTCAACCATTGTCACTGGAGTATTCTCATGATTTATTTTGAGGTTTACGCGTGTCTGTTTATATGTGCCGAATTGTATAATGTTAGTCTTGTTAATATTAATTCTTAGGTTATTCTGTCTCGTCCATTTAATTGTATTTTTAAGGGAATTATTAATGTCATCTTCGAATGTCAGTCTATTATCTCCTCTTATAATTAATGTAGTGTCGTCAGCAAATAATATGGTTTTATGTATTTTATTAATATTAGGGATGTCATTTATGTAAATGAGAAATAAAAAAGGACCAAGCACGCTTCCTTAAGGAACACCATATGTGTTTGCTTTAAATGATGACCGCAAACACAACTTCTCTCCTCTGACAATTTTCCTAATTTCCACACACTGTTGTCGATCGCTAAGATAACTTCGTATCCAGTCATTAACTTTCCCTCGTAATCCATACTGTTCAAGCTTATATAATAGTAATTTATGGTCTACAAAATCAAACGCTTTCGACATATCTAATAGGAGAGCCACTACAGGAACTTTATCGTTCATAGCCTCTGTTATTAGTTTTACCAGATTAAAACATGCCAAAGTTTGGTTTTAGGAATCACAGCACAACTTTGTGCTGTGATTCCTAAAACCAAATTGTTCTGATTTCAATATATTATGAGCTGTTACGAATTTTTTCATTCTTGATAATATAATTTTTTCGAATATTTTTGAAATTATGGGAATTAATGTTACTGGTCTATAATTATTCATGTCAGTCTTAATACCTTTTTTGAATAGTGGCTTAACTATTGATAATTTTAGCTTGTCTGGGAAAATACCATCGTCAAAAGATTTATTTATTATTATACTTAGTGGCTCAGAAATATGAGGAGCACTGAGCTTAATGATTTTGGTGTTTAACTCATCAACTCCTACCGAGTTGGTGTTTTTAAGATTCTTAATTGTTTTTGATACTTCTGTCGGGTCTGTTGGTTGCAAGAAAATTGAAGTTAATTGATTAAAGTCCATATTTTTATAAATGTCAGATGTATTAAAATTAAAGTTAGTATTGTTAGTAATATCTATAAAAAAATTATTAAATAATTCACTAATGTCATGCGGATTGGTATATGTCAAATTATTTTCAATAATACTATCTATTTGATTATTGGATGCTATGTCACCTATATTATCATTAATAACTTTCCATGCCGCTTTACATGTGTTATTACTATTATTTATATGTAGATAGATTAGATAGGGCAACATTGTAATTACGCCATTTCCTTTAATTTTATCGGTGGGCAGAGTTGAAAATGGCAAACTCTGGCGTAACACTTATAACGGGCGCTGATTTGTTTAAATAAAACTGCTTCGCTTCGTGGCGACGTGTGATTGGTCGATAGTCGGGGGACGCGTAGGTTGGCCAATGAGCGTGGAGCTAGTATTGTAGAAAAGATCCGATAGTGGCGCTAGTAAGCGAGTTTACGTGGTACGGATCTCTGTGTGGGAGCTCACTTTTTGGCTTGGGAGCTAGAGAAGCGCGTTGGGACTCGGATAACTGGGAATATTAGCGTCCATTACGAGTGGAACGCCGAGTCCACCGAATAACCCTAAAGCTAAGTATAAGTAGTCTCTGACGTCTTTAGCTAGGTATCATAGTAATTGCTTAATTGTCTGTGTAAATGAAATAAAAGTGATTGTGCCAGTAATGTTTTATTATCCTCGGCCGTTATTATCCACACTATCTAATTATGATGAGGGGCTTTAGAAAGCGACCATATATATAGGCAGGCGGGGCTCACCCTATTCTACATATATATTTCGTATTCTGTATTTGTTGTGACTTATTTATACATTTTCTTAACAATTTGCTGTATTTTTGGTATTTACTTTCATGAGTCTTTTTGTTACTTTTATTCAGTTTTTTGTTGGAGTTATTTCTAAGAAATCGTGCTAAGTTCAGCATCAAACTAAGAAATATGTTGAGAGTTTCTTGTAAGAAATCGTGCTAAGTTCAGCATCAAAATACTTGGGTTTATTCTTTCTTTCTCTCTCGTTTGCACGACTTGAAAAATTTTGAAGCATAATATATTCGAAGAATTAACTTTTTGAAAATGTCTCTCGGTAACATATTTATTATTTTTATAACTTATATCCAGTTTGCTATCATAAAAAAACGTTATTTTAAAAACAGAAGATTCATATGCAACTTGGATGTTTTGCATTTTTCAAAATGTCAAACTGAAAAGATTATGTACATTTAAAAATATTTTTGATACAACTACGCGGTATAATTTTTCAGTTCAATCTGATCCTAGGATCCGTTGAATAGACATAAACCCCTTTCAACACAATATAAAACAGTTAAATGTAAAGAACACTCACCATCTCCCTCACACAACAGCGGCCCCAGCGTATACCGTCCCTCTTTCTCATCCAGATGCGAGCCTGTGTCGCCGAACCTCAGTTGCTTCACCGGTAAGAAGTCCTTTTCCGTGATATCGCCACCGTCCGTTTGCCACTCTATGGGAGTAAGAAAAGGTTAAGTTCCTAGTTAATGATCAAATTTAAGCCGTAGCGCAGTGGTCAAACGTCTGACTTGTAAACCGGAGGTATTAGGTCCAAATCTGTGTGGATTTTCGCCTAGACGCTTCCATGTTTCCGAAGGCACGTAAAACTTTGAGTCCCGGTTGTTTTTTAAGATATGTAGGAGGCAGTCGTTAGGTCATGTTGAAGATATCTAGTCGACCTGAAATTGCAACATATAGGTTGATCACACACCTATAATTGTGATTTTACTGTGACAGTGTAAGAATGGTAACCTATTCTGCTGGAGTTTAAACTCCAATTGTTATATTTAGTATATTTATTCAGAATCTAGTTCAGTAGAACTTAGAACGTCCGCGAACGTGATCGTCCGCGTATAAAGATTTTTTTCTGTGAGCGCTGCGTTGACGCGCGTCAAGGAACGCGCATTACGATAATTTACGTTTTGTTGTTGAAACATTGGAGCGAATTGTAAATTTAAACTTTTGAATGTGAAATCAATTTGATTTGCAACTGTATTAGAAATATGTATCAGGTCATAACATCTTTCTACAAGCTTATCTTTTTGTCAGAGGATTTTGGACTGTGACCAACACATTCTTATTTATACGACTTAACATTCGTAAGTATTTAAATTCATCTTTGTAAAATAACGAGCCATAGTACTGACGATGTGGTGAGCGCGGTATGTAGTGTGTAGTGTGTACAACATCGGCCGCCGCGACTAGGGTACTCCTCGACCCCACCGGCCCGTGGAGCTGTCAGGGGTTGCATGAAAACATTATACCCCACCGCGTGACGTCACACTCACCGTCAGCCCGGAGCGCAGTATACTCGGCGTCGCAGTTGCACCACTTGCTGGGGTCGGCGCAGTCCCCGAGCACGCCGCACGCACACATGCGGGACCCCGGGGGAGCCCCCGCCCACGAGTCCATGCGTTGCCCTGTGCGGGACACCCACCATGCGTACGGGTGGAACGACGCCTCGTCACCTGGAGGAATACATTCTGTGGTTATATAGGGTTAAAATCAGGGTACAAAGCAAAAGTATGTGTATTTTGATGGAAGATGCTGTCGATGAAGGACATCGGTCGCTACGTGGCTAGTAAGGTTATATAAGAGCCGGCATCCCCACCATGTCGCATATGGGCACTCACTGGGAGAGTTGAGCAGGCGGGAGTGTCGGCAGGAGTACTGCAGCCCCACCATGTCGCACGGTACTCACTGGGAGAGTTGAGCAGGCGGGAGTGTCGGCAGGAGTACTGCAGCCCCACCATGTCGCACGGTACTCACTGGGAGAGTTGAGCAGGCGGGAGTGTCGGCAGGAGTACTGCAGCCCCACCATGTCGCACGGTACTCACTGGGAGAGTTGAGCAGGCGGGAGTGTCGGCAGGAGTACTGCATCCCCACCATGTCGCACGGTACTCACTGGGAGAGTTGAGCAGGCGGGAGTGTCGGCAGGAGTACTGCATCCCCACCATGTCGCACGGTACTCACTGGGAGAGTTGAGCAGGCGGGAGTGTCGGCAGGAGTACTGCAGCCCCACCATGTCGCACGGTACTCACTGGGAGAGTTGAGCAGGCGGGAGTGTCGGCAGGAGTACTGCATCCCCACCATGTCGCACGGTACTCACTGGGAGAGTTGAGCAGGCGGGAGTGTCGGCAGGAGTACTGCATCCCCACCATGTCGCACGGTACTCACTGGGAGAGTTGAGCAGGCGGGAGTGTCGGCAGGAGTACTGCATCCCCACCATGTCGCACGGTACTCACTGGGAGAGTTGAGCAGGCGGGAGTGTCGGCAGGAGTACTGCAGCCCCACCATGTCGCACGGTACTCACTGGGAGAGTTGAGCAGGCGGGAGTGTCGGCAGGAGTACTGCATCCCCACCATGTCGCACGGTACTCACTGGGAGAGTTGAGCAGGCGGGAGTGTCGGCAGGAGTACTGCATCCCCACCATGTCGCACGGTACTCACTGGGAGAGTTGAGCAGGCGGGAGTGTCGGCAGGAGTACTGCATCCCCACCATGTCGCACGGTACTCACTGGGAGAGTTGAGCAGGCGGGAGTGTCGGCAGGAGTACTGCATCCCCACCATGTCGCACGGTACTCACTGGGAGAGTTGAGCAGGCGGGAGTGTCGGCAGGAGTACTGCAGCCCCACCATGTCGCACGGTACTCACTGGGAGAGTTGAGCAGGCGGGAGTGTCGGCAGGAGTACTGCATCCCCACCATGTCGCACAGTACTCACTGGGAGAGTTGAGCAGGCGGGAGTGTCGGCAGGAGTACTGCAGCCGCTGGGAGCAGGCTGCGGACCGGTTGAGCAGCGCCTCTAGTTGAGGCCGGGTGGCCTCGTAGACGATGTCCTGCCGGAAGCTGCCCGGCTCCTGGTACCCGTCCACTGTCGTCGAGTATGTCGACGAGTGGGACACCGATGTCATTATGCGACCGTCCGCTGGGAATGAGAATTACAATTAGAAATATATCAACAACATCGACACCAACTCGAAAATTAATAACAGGGTTAATGAGCAAGGAGGATCATTCAAAGGGAATTGTCGTACTTGTTTAACAATCCATTCGCTTTTTCTGGCTTCGTCATCTGCATAAGTCTACTTATATGCAGAAAACTAATAATCCTATTTTAACTTAGTACATTAAAATTTTAAAGATATATTTCAAAAATATATTATTTAATTTGATAACTTTTCTTTTCATTATTTTATAGAGTATCATCTGTACATAAATTTTAAGCTCCAAATGTATACTAAGAACAGTAGCTGATGGCTGAAATAAATGATAAATTATTTTAATATCAAGTATACTTACAGTAAAACTGGCAAGTAACGGGGAAGGCAGCTAAAGGTCCGGATCCATCGACGTCTATATGTATGTCTGCTGAACGGGACACTGCTTGCACGTTCTTGTACGCTTGGCACGATAGTGGATGCACCGCTGTATAAAAAAAATAACTCATCATCGGCCTTTGCGTCTATTGCAGGCGATTTAAGCACTGTCTGTTGGGTTGCGTTGGCACTTCCGTTGGTGGCTAATAAAACCAATCCTGGACCCGGCAGGGTCGACTACATGTTGGGAAAACGTGTGTCACAGCAGAAGGGTTAATGGTCTGCCGACCGAGAGATTATTGAACCAGACCCGGACAAAATAAATTTAACTAGTCACTTCCAAATACGGAATCATATTATTGATGTGTATGAACAGGAGGAAACAGGCAAAAATATAATATCAATTACTTTAAATTTCTTAACGGAAACGTAGGTCTTTTATTAAAATGAATGTTGACTTTGACTGTAAATCGCCTATCTCCCGGTTCCCGTGTCGCTTTGCCCATGAAATACATGGACCATGGATTGACTTAGGTCCATCCATGGTAATATTGAATAAGTTCAATAGGTACCAATTGAATGACGATTAAAAGGCGTTTTTTTTTTTTTTTTTTATGTTATGAAGTAGAAGACGAGCATGACGCTCTCCTGATGTTAAGAGATAACGGCTGCCCATAATCAGTACAGTGTTACCTAGGATTTCACAATGATGTGAAATTCTAGGAGCACTGCACCAACGCTTCTTACTCAAGAGTCATAAGATGTTAAGACTCTTTAGCCCAGTAATTTCACTAGCTACAGTGCCCTCCTACCGGAGCACAGTAAAGTTTGCACATCACTGCTCAGGCGGTAGAATAACTGGCACTGTTGGGGTACCCACCTAGACGACCTCGTATCACACTTGGCTGAATTTAGTATCTAAATTCAGAACTTAAATTCAGATTTAGTCAGAATATCTTTTCTGAAACTTGTATCTGAATTTAGAATGCTAAATTACTGCATGTGATTACAATTGATTTAATTCAGTAACGACTGAATTTAATGAAATGAAATGATTTATTTTAGGCTTCTGAATTCAGCCAAATGTAATAAGCCCTTAAGACTGAGAGTACTGTGATATTTAGAAGACAAATACAGAAAACATCAGCATTATAAAGGTGTGTCGGGGTAGATGTGTGATTATGGATTGTAGTTCCGTGAGGTTATTAAATAAAACGTTCGTTATAAAAACACTAGATTTCATCAATAATTTTACATAGACGGCTTAGGGCCGTGACGTTGCCGAAACGACTGCCGACGGAAGGGGGCGTCCGGACAGTTTCTCTACATAAATTTTGCTGACTCGAAATAATACAATATATGTACCTAGAGTTGTATCAATAGTGAGTACTCACAAGTGTGACAGACGGCGCCGGCGTACCCGGTGCCCTGACAGTTGCACGCGAACTCATCCGCCGTCTGCGTGCACACGCCGCCGTGCTCGCACGGGTTGGGGGCGCATCTGTACGCATAACGAGGGGTTCATGTATTGCAGTGGGGGGAAGGGTTCAACTATTGCAGTGGGGGGGGTGGAGGGTTCATGTATTGCAGTGGGGGGGGGTTCATGTATTGCAATGGGGAGGGTTCAAGTATTCCAATGGGGAGGGTTCAAGTATTCCAATGGGGAGGGTTCAAGTATTCCAATGGGGAGGGTTCAAGTATTCCAATGGGGAGGGTTCAAGTATTGCAATTTGGGGAGGGTTAAGTATAGAAATGGGGGGGGGTTCAATTTGTTATGAAACATAGGGATACTTTCCCAGACTGTTTTCAGTTGTTATGAGGTTTCTAATTTGTAGGTAATTAACGTTGTTGTTATAAATCGATTTATTCTTGGGACACATAGGGCGTAATTCACAACCAAAATCGAGTCTCTTTTCGCCATCGTCTACTGTCAAATGTTAACAAAAAACTATACCATGCCAGTACAAAATCAAATCCAATTTTTTTTTAAATATACATCTTTTGGTAGCTTCAAAGTGGCGTTTTAGAAAATAAAATATATGTTTTATAAGAGAGAGGTTATAAGAGTCGTTTCAGCGACCAGTTACCCAGTATACTAACCTGTCAATCATCTGACAAGCATCGAACACCACTTCGTTGGGACAACAATACTCGTACTTCTTCCAGCCTGTAGTAATGTCCAGTAACCCAGTATATAACTAACCTGTCAATCATCTGACAAGCATCGAACACCACTTCGTTGGGACAACAATACTCGTACTTCTTCCAGCCTGTAGTAATGTCCAGTAACCCAGTATATAACTAACCTGTCAATCATCTGACAAGCATCGAACACCACTTCGTTGGGACAACAATACTCGTACTTCTTCCAGCCTGTAGTAATGTCCAGTAACCCAGTATATAACTAACCTGTCAATCATCTGACAAGCATCGAACACCACTTCGTTGGGACAACAATACTCGTACTTCTTCCAGCCTGTAGTAATTTCCAGTAACCCAGTATATAACTAACCTGTCAATCATCTGACAAGCATCGAACACCACTTCGTTGGGACAACAATACTCGTCCTTCTTCCAGCCTGTAGTAATGTCCAGTAACCCAGTATATAACTCACCTGTCAATCATCTGACAAGCATCGAACACCACTTCGTTGGGACAACAATACTCGTACTTCTTCCAGCCTGTAGTAATGTCCAGTAACCCAGTATATAACTGACCTGTCAATCATCTGACAAGCATCGAACACCACTTCGTTGGGACAACAATACTCGTCCCTTTTCCAGCCTGTAGTAATGTCCAGTATCCCAGTATATAGCTCACCTGTCAATCATCTGACAAGCATCGAACACCACTTCGTTGGGACAACAATACCCGTCCTTCTTCCAGCCTGTAGTAATGTCCAGTAACCCAGTATATAACTGACCTGTCAATCATCTGACAAGCATCGAACACCACTTCGTTGGGACAACAATACCCGTCCTTCTTCCAGCCTGTAGTAATGTCCAGTAACCCAGTATATAACTGACCTGTCAATCATCTGACAAGCATCGAACACCACTTCGTTGGGACAACAATACTCGTCCTTCTTCCAGCCTGTAGTAATGTCCAGTAACCCAGTATATAACTCACCTGTCAATCATCTGACAAGCATCGAACACCACTTCGTTGGGACAACAATACCCGTCCTTCTTCCAGCCTGTAGTAATGTCCAGTAACCCAGTATATAACTCACCTGTCAATCATCTGACAAGCATCGAACACCACTTCGTTGGGGCAGCAATACTCGTCCTTCTTCCAGTCGGTGGGCAGCCTGTAGTTACCGTCCACTGCTATCTTACGCATGCAGCCTATGAACCCACGGGGAGGGCCTTTACCACCTGCAGGAAAAATCAAGTTAGTCAAATAATAATTGGGGTTTAAACTCCAACAGAACAGGTCACCCTTCTTACACTGAGACTCAAAGCACAACCACAATTATAGGTGTGGCCAACCTACATATATGTTGCAGTTTCAGGTCGCCGAGATTACTACAGTTAGTTATTTTCATATATGCTTATGCCCGCGAGGCAAATTATATTTTCGTAATCAATCAATCAATCAAATCGTTTATTTGCCAGGATTACATGTTGAGGTACAGTTCTTAATAAAATTACCTCAATCTGTATTCATCTATAATGTAAACCGTCTGCAAGCAGACGTGCAAAGCAGAGGTCTACGTCATAAAACCTACCTGTATTTAAAATTTGACCTGTTAAGCAGTTTGAGCTCTGCATTTATAGATCAGTTACTTAGTTACTCTTTCTTTTTTTATACAGGGTTTTTGGTTATTCAGTACATTGGTGTATAGGGCCTTATTGGGGAGGTTGTTGGCCATGTTTTGAGCGCAATATATGTTCCTAATATATGTTGTTAATTTACGGTTTTTAAGATATTTTTTTTTTTATTAACCAAATTATATTTATATATATATTGAATAACCAAAGACCCTGTATATTTTCATGTAAAATTCTTAGAGGTAAGGTAGGGGTTTACTACTAACTTTGACAGAAATAATATGACATACTCGTATATGCTTTTGTCCGTTTACAGTACCATCAATGATCATACCAGCAATATAATAACTGCTCCCCGTCATAAACTTGAGTTTCTTGGTAGTCTTCACGGGCCTATAGTCCACAGACAGAGTCAGACTATCCGTAGCCATGGTTAACATGAGCGAGTGCCAGCGGCCGTCGTTGAACATCTCCGCGTAGTTGTCCAGCTTCACTTTCGGACCTTGGGTCTCTAGTTCCACTTTTACTTTGCCTTCTTCAAGGTACACCTGAATAAATAATAAGGGATTATTTTCATCAAACTTAACAGTTTATCAAATGGAGAAGCTCCTATTTTAAAATTTAAATAGATTTTTTTTTTTTTAAATGAATGAATGATATATTTATTCATGCATAAACATCTTTGACACACAAAACATCCAATAAAGAAACAAAACATAACATGAGACATTTAAGCTTACGTCACACTAAGCCGGCAAAGCGAACGCGATCCGGGACGGAATTTTTGTAATGTTCTATTTTGTATGTAACCTGTCACATATAAAGCGAACGCGGGCAGAAACAAAATGAAGATCGCGACCGCTTTACCGTTCTGTCCCGCCTCAGTGTGACGTAAGCTTTATACACAAAAAGGTCGCGCAACTCAGCATAATGCCGGCCGTTCGACCGGCGCTAGTCTTCCGTTGGTTGCGCTGGTTTTTCGTGGTAAAACTACGGTGTTTTCATAGGTTTTGGGTACAGAGCGCTGCGGACTTCAATATTTGTAATTTTGCTAAAAAGCTTATATTTCAGTGTTCTGAACAGGGTCATTTATTAACACTTTGGCTGCGGCGGCAATTTTTAGAACGGATAGTTCTAGCAGTGATGGTAATTTCGAATGTAACATAGCACCAGTTTACAAAACACAACTTGTGCGTCAACAACCGTGTTTCGAACTCAAAAACACAGCGTCCTTGTTTTCCGCAGTGAAAGTGCTATTAACAATATTTATATTCTAAAATTCTTACCTTAACATGTCCATCAGTGTTAAACTTATGGTATATCAGTAGGCCATGGTTCTCGTAGGTCCTGAATTCAAACGACACGTTCAAAGTGTTTCCGCCGGAATAGCCGCGTAATTTCGCGTACGATCCTTCCTTTAAGAATGTTATTGGAACTACTGGGGGCTCCTAGAAAAAATGTAAAAAAAAGAAATTAAAAATTGAATTTCTCAAATACAAAAAAAAAACAACACAAAACGTGAGGCTCCAAACTACGAACGGATGGTAAGGAAAACATTAAATTTCTGCATAAAAAATACTACTCCTAACATTTTTGCAAACGCGTGCATTTGGCAAACTTTTCAGTATACAGCAGTAGTTCGTCAAGGAAAAATAACCATGGACTTTCGTCTTTCTAATATTATAATGTAATACATATTTAGTTGACATTTTAATTGAAGTAATTTATTAAAAGATACACCTACATCTTAAAACACAAATTTTAATATACTCACCGGGCAAGCATACAGTGTGTTCACTTTCTGGAACTTGAAGGCTTCTCCCGAGTCGTATCCTAGTCTCAGATCTTGTATCACATTTGTAGCGTTCAGGTACAAGTTTTCAACACAACCTGTGAAGTTCTGGTTCACCACTAGACCTTCTTGGAAATTGGGAACACCGCCTATGTAAAGCTGAAAATTTTAAAACTATTTAGACATTTTAAAAATAAATGTGAATTATTTAATAACAAAGATCGAATTTTTTGTATGCTAATTAGTAAGAAGACAAGCAAGACGCTTTCCCGATGTTAAGAGTTAAATGTGTTACTTTTGAATCACAACCCCTTTTTTTTTAAATCAGTCGCAAAATAATTATCTATTTGACTTGAGATAAGGCTTCATATAAATAAAACTTTTATTTAAGCTATCATTTTAAAACCACCAATATTTTTATACAGTCGTTTGAGAAAAAAACCTATCTGACTTCATTTAAAAAGTAAAAAATTAATAAAAACTGGTTCTTCTTACCGCCCTATTCAAGTTGAGCCGAGAGAACTCCCCCTTAATCCGCTCCTGTACAATGACTCTATCTACAGAGAATATGACGTTGCGCCTGTTCCTTGATATGACCACATCATGCCAGATATTATCGTCTAGCAGACTTCCCACTGCTAGGGACGTTGAAATCCCAGATCCTGTGGAAAATTGATAATATTTTAGTTATTTTTAACTTGCATTATGACTTGCATTATGCTTGAGCAGTGATGTGCAACCATCACTGTGCTTCGGTAGGAGGGCACTGTAGCTAGTGAAATTACTGGGCTAAAGAGTCTTAACATCTTATGACTCTTGAGTAAGAAGCGTTGGTACAGTGCTCCTAGAATTTCACATAATTGTGAAATCCTAGGTAACACTGTACTGATTATGGGCAGCCGTTATCTCTTAACATCAGGAGAGCGTCTTGCTCGTCTTCTACTTCATCACATAAAAAAAAAAGATTATTATTACTTGTGACTTTACCTACGTGGAAAAAAGAGAGGATACTATATAATCTACATTTTAAACCTATATTGCAACCCAATCCTAGCAGCGGTTTGAGCTGTGTGATAGATTAGTCAGTCTCGCGTTCCTTTTATAAATTTAGATTTTTTAGGGCTTTGTCTTTGAGAGACCCACAGTTAATACAATTTGTTAAACAATCAAACACATACAAACCAAATTGCTAATTCCTGTAATAAATGTTAAACGGGACATGGTCTTTTGAAATCAAATAAAGTTTTTTCCAATAGGGTTTAGACATCTCCAAATAATGGGAGAACATACATAAAAAATAGAACCTTTAATTTTTGAACCGAGTAAAAAGTAAAAACGTCTACTTACCAAGGTCAATATTCAAGACCAGCCTGTTATCCCTGAGCTGTAAAGCTATATAATCTCCCTGGGTGCCTCTAGAGTACAATAATGCTCCGGAGGCAGTGCTCGTCTTGAATCGGAAGCGGATCGCCTCCCGTGACGCTGATATAGGGTCCCGGAGGAGGTCCATCTTGACTAGGGAGGACCCGTTGAAATATAGGGTGTCGGCCACTGGAATAAAACGATTGAAAAATGATTTCTTTTGTATAACACAAAAAAACACTGAAAAGATGAGCAGAGTTGTAGGGATTGTCCACATCAGCAGTGCTCTAATATTTTAGATATCCGATTACTACAAATGTTATGCCTCAGATGGAAAACAAGCCGCATGAACATTGGTTGTGTCGCCAGTTTACATTATATTTTATGTTACTGTTTCAGGTCAACAAAATTTCTATTAGACCTGCAACATGACTGCACGGTCCACAGTGTCTCTTTCTGCTAAAATTTCGCTACATAATCGGGTTTGAACCCAAAGCCTTATTACAAGTCGAACTTTCGATCACTTGGCCTCGAACGCTACGTAAGATTGCGGGAGGAAACTCATACCATTTTTCACAGGTTTGCTATCCTACTTAGAGAAAATTGATGGTTAATTCTTACCATAATCACAACCATAGACTTCAACTCTCATAGAGATCTTGTCGCGCCACCTCATCGGATTGATCCTGATGTACTGCGCAATAATAGGCACTTCGAATTCGTTCTTCTCGACCGTGTTCCCGTCGTGGTTGCCCTCGAACATCTGGAAAATGAACCCTATTTCAATAACATGTCGGTTTAGTTTTGAACGTTATTTGTTAATTTTGGAATGTAAGCACATAGAAAGTACAAGAAAGAAAAGAGTAGAAGTAGGTTAGACCGTTAGACCTTTTACTCGTATCATGATCTCCATGCAATTGTTATGGTACATACTTAAAATTTCATTCTTATATACAATTACTTCCTCCATGCAATTGTTATGGTACATACTTAAAATTTCATTCTTATATACAATACTTAAAATTTCATTCTTATAAAAAATTCTACCGGGGGTAGACTTCCTTTGCAGGAGGTCGTCTAGGTGGGTACCCCAACAGTGCCAGTTATTCTACCGCCTGAGCAGTGATGTGCAAACATCACTGTGCTCCGGTAGGAGGGCACTGTAGCTAGTGAAATTACTGGGCTGAAGAGTCTTAGCATCTTGTGACTCTTGAGTAAGAAGCGTTGGTGCGGTGCTCTTAGAATTTCACATAATTGTGAAATCCTGGGTAACACTGTACTGATTATGGGCAGCCGTTATCTCTTAACATCAGGAGAGCGTCTTGCTCGTCTTCTACTTCATCACATAAAAAAAAAAAAAAAAAAAAAAAAAAAAAAAATTTAGTAACGAAAATCCTCTTCCATATTCATTTTCAGCATATTACTGGGCATGGGACGTAGGCTTGCGCCGTGCTATTCTCCTTTTTTCTAAAAATTACCAAATTCCACCACCAAACTTACCCTATCATACCCCTCAGCATCAGAAACCTGCCGCCAGCTCTCTCCATCGTCAGAATACTGGAGCATATACTCAGTGACGTACTCGTCGGTGGCGAACCGTCCCCTGGTTGCGATTCCTCGCAGTTCGAACCGAGAGTGGAGGTTGATGGTCAGGTGCTGGTAGTAGGAGCTCTCGCGAGGGGTCCATGCGCTGGTGCCTTCACCCGATTAGTTGGTTAGTAAGGTTTATTACTTTAAGTTAGTTTAATGTTAAGATTTTTTAGATAGTAGGTAGGTAGGAAGTAGTATGTTATTCATTAAACACATTTGCTTTCCATGAACTACATATAGAAAGAAAGAAAGAAAGAAAGAAGAAAGAAAATATTTTATTCGTTACACACACATATAAAAATTAATAATAAGAAAAGAAAAAAAAAAAAAACAAATAAAAACAATAGATAGGTGTGTGCCACAAATCGGTCCCCAACTCAGCATTATGCTGGGTGCAAGCACCCAGCGCTGGTCTTCCGTTGGGGCCGCTTAGTGACGTTACGGACATACAATACACTCAAACAAAGAACAAAATTAAATTGAAATTTGGTAATATATATACACATCCAAGGACCATTAACAGGTATTATTAAAATCACATGCCAAATTTACAATATAAATAATACACCCTAATAAATACAATATGTTATGTATATATATAAGCCTATAAAAATAACGTACACTTACAACATAACAAAAAAAATAAAGAAACATAATTTTTACATAAAAGAAATGATACATATAATAAAAACTTTAATAGAAGTCAATGACCTAAATAAAAAATAAAAATTAGAAGTGAAAAATACGGAAACGCCAACTTACAAATAAATTTGCAAATTTGTAATTTTTCTTTTTTACTATTGTAGATTAAAAACATAAATAAATAAATGCTGCTCTAAAACATAAGTAGGTACCTACTAAATAAATTACCCACTCAAATAGCACTTGTCTCATGGACATAAGTTCCCTGGCTTTTTTGGTGATCCAGTATAAATTTCTTTAACCTAGATCTAAAACTATGAACATTTTGCAGGTTCCGAATCGGGGGTGGAATATTGTTCCAACATTTTGTCGATGCGTAGCGGAAACTACCCCTAAACACAGCCGTGCCCCGACCATGCGTCACAAGTTGCTGTGCGCATTGTCTAGGCCCGTACGGCTTTCGCGCATTTGACCAACGCAACTTATCATATAAATACGCAGGCTTTTGGTGTTTTATCACACCGAAGAGCAGGCAAGCTAGATGTAGCTTGCGTCTGTGCCTCATTTTAAGGATGTGGTGTTTATTTAAAAAAGGAGTTACATGAGCTCTTTTTGGAATGTCAAAACAAAAACGTGCACAGGCATTCTGTACCCGTTGAATCAGTTTCTGCGTCCTAACGAGTAAACGAGGCCCAAAAACTGCATCCATGTAGTTTAGTTTAGATAAGACGAGAGACTCTACCAGCTGAATTCTTAACTCCTCACTCAAGTAAGGCCTCATCCTGTACAGGACCATAGGTCATTGTGAAGTAGGACATGTGACATGACGTCTTATATGATACACTTTGAAGATATTTTTGCCATGGACGTACGAACTAGACTTTAGAATTTTAGAGACTATCAGTTAAAAATAGAGTAAAAAACGCCCCCATATCTAGATCAAAGTGCTACTTACAGTTTTAGTCAAATTTATGCAAAATGAGAATGGACAGGAGCAAACGCCTTGGACAGTTGACGTGTTAAGTGATCCCAAGTGCTTTTTTGGGCTATTTAGATGATTTGACGACTGAATTTATACAGTTTGCAAAGTAAGCAACTAGGATTAGTAACTTTTTCGGAACTTTCTCGCAACTTTCTATTGTGTTTCATAAATGTATGACTTCTGCTGGAATTTTATTGGTGCGGTTTTTCAATTTAAGGACAGTTCAATATTAAACGGCTAATTAAACAGAAAGCTGCCAATGCTAGTTGCTGCAAGAGCTTTACTCTGTTAAACGCCTTAATGTCATTTGAAGATGGAACATGATTCGATCTACTCAGATCGACCTTGCTTTTTCAAATATTGAGCTGGAATTACAGCTTATATTATGAGCACATTTCCACCGGGAACGGCCGGGCGATTTTTTTTTTTTGTGTAATTTTAAAATTGTCTTCAATAATCTTACAATCTAATAGTTAATACAAACCTCCACCAACCAGAAAACATAGTTACTAACTACAAAAGCCGTTCAGGAAATAAAGTCAACAGGTCAAGAACAAAGCGTAAAATGCAAACAAATGCTAATTTCATGCGCCCATCACCTAAAGGTACCTTAACTTCACCGCCAGCCGCTTTATATTGTACATAGTCGAGTCCATTAGAGCCATAGCTTATGTGGTACTCTTGGACGAACTCCTGGGAATGGGCGCGACCTTGGGTGGCCACTCGAGTAATATTCTTAACGCTGCCGAGATCTAAGACGAGTTGCTGGTCGAAATCATTCTCCGATGCCGTCCAGGCGTTGAGACCTTTTTGAAAGTTGCTACTTTGTTATTCTGTTTTGAGATTTGTTAGTATTTTGAAAGGGTTATGAATGGGTCTGTGTTAATAAAATTTATTGCATTTCATGTGATCACATTTTTGTAATAAAATTATTTGACTTGTATTTAGTAATAGCAATAACGGTGATAATTATTGAAATATTGAATAGGTATGATTTGTTCAACATCTATTAGTCTTTGATATTGTCCAGCAGATGATCATTGAAATCTCTGAAAATTATAATCTCCTATGAAGCATTGTCTACTGGGACTATACTCTTTTCTCTTAACCTAAACAGGAGCATCTTTGTTACATTTGATTGTTTAATTAATGGATAATCATTAATTGTTAGTTTATTAGACATTTAAAATAACGTAAAATAAATATCCTTCAATGATTTATTTCACCATAACTACAATAAAATATCTGAGAATATACCGGATATAAACTAACCATAAACAAGTATTTTTAACTTTTTTCTTAACAACTAAAAACTCTTCTTCTGTTTATTCATAAAATCTACACTAAAATTCGTATCATGTTCATATAATGGTTTAGCTTCTTTTATCAATTCTTCGAAATTGAGGAAAGTATACTGAACAGCTTCATATTTTGCTTTGTCATTCATTCGCAAAGAAACTGCAACAGCATATTGATCTTCAAGTAATGTCTCTTCAAAAACCCAATCTGTACTCAGAACATCATTCTTGTACAAAACTGTATCGGTTGACAGTCTTCCCACTTGCAAATTACGTTTACGCATGTCAAAGCTTATTTGGTTTAAAGCAATGTTCAAACCAATACCAGTATTCTTCACGTAGCTTTCTTTCAAACACCAAATACGGTAGAAACACATCATCTGCTCTTTTTCAGTTGGAAAACTTTTTATTGTATTCCATTCGTGACTGGACAACTGGCGTTTCATTAGACGAAAGAATTCTTGAATATCTTTATTAGCTGGAGGCTCAACCTTCATGACATCAATAGCTATATTTGTACTTGAATTCCCAGCAAGTACGACATATTCTCCTTGATGTGATACGTTAAAACTTAAAGAGTTGTGTTCAGCACCAATTAAGTAAGGTTTTTGGTAGTTATCTCGGCCGAAACGTATATCTTCATATGGAATTGAAGTAGCCAGGTGAACAAACTTTCTCAGCATTAAACGTCCGAGGAGAGACGACTTGGCGTCATCTTGGAATACAAACTTTGCTATTCGTAGTTTTTCCTCATTTTGTATGAAGCTTGAAGCTGCCAGCATCTCATTGTATGAAGGCTCCCAAGTACTGGCTTTAAAAGCCCATCTTACATTGAACTTGTCCGTCATTTTGATACCTTTCTTGGTGTGAAAAAATATCCACCCTTGTGAGAGATAAGATTTTGTTTTATTGACCTGCAGACCAATGAATCTTGTTACTTTTCTCTCTTCATTTTTGTTTCTTCTTTTCAATAAACATAACCTAACCAATAAGACACACAAAACACAATTGTGCATGCAATTACAATAAATTAAAAAAGAATAATACTGGCACACTACTTTACCTATTTTTTTATAATTCAAGCTTATTCACTCACAAAATAAAAATGACCTACAAAGCCAGGCAAAATAAAATAACAAAGGGAATACTTTTAAATTAGTAATTAACTTATATATTATTAATATTCTGATCGGTGGCAACATTTTTTAGAATCTAGGTGTGTATTTCTCAAATTAGGTAGGTTATAGAAAAAGTTTTGCATAAATATATTTATTTATTATGCTTAGCAATAACATAAGTTTGCTACCACAGAATGGTATGTTTAAAAGATAATTTTTCTACAGAAACATGTTGCTAAGCATTATTTTTCTAACAAACTCTTGCTTTTATAGATTTGATACTTACCATACAACTTAGCATTATCTGGTCCACGGTCCCTCAAGCTGGATGTCGCTGTTAACTTGGAATTAGCTACTAGAGGCTCATTACATTCATAATCATAGTAATATCTTGCTGAATCTGAAACAGTAACAAAATAACGTAACCTATTAGTATATTGATCAAATATGATTGCAATTTATAGGTTATATCCCATATTTACTACAACAGATAACATACAACAGTTTTTAATTAGCATCGATAATAAATTTAACTACAATGATATGTAGAAAACATGGTGAGTATCCGATTTGTGTACAATTTAGTAATACAACATTTTATGAGTTAAATATTGTTTTATAGCTGAATTTTTGAATGAAGCATGATAAAATAGTATTAACGGCACTAAATAATAAATATTACAGTTGATAAATAAGGATATAAAGCGGCGATACTGGAATGAGAGTTCGTTACTCTTACCTGCATGAGATTTTGTAATGCTACAGCAAAGCAATACAAATAAATAATACACAGAATCACTCATCATAATTTCATACTTGTTATATGGTAAAATTATTAATAAAGATACACTGAAACAGTCAGAAACTAAAAGAAAACTGTTTGATCATTACGTTAGCGTTGCCACAATCATCAAGCCGGACAACACCCAAGTCCGTTCTCTTTGACAATTTATATAAGTTCGTATTTATGTAATGTCAAAATTCGAAGTTGACAAAAAAAGGTAAAGCTTTTATTGGTCAAATGATATTTTTAGACCAACTACGTTTCACGTCAACATGCAAAACTTTCTAAAGCCAATAAGAACTAGGTTCTCGAAAATGCACTCAAAATAATAAAAATGCTCTTGTGATTTCCAATTAGAAAAGATAGCACATTATATAAAAATGTTTTGCAAATCAAAATAAAAACATAATAATATTATTTTTTCGCATGCTTAGTTTGTCATATTTTGACACACACTTCTGTAACTACACAAAATATTAAATTAAGGAAAGAATAAAGTTATAAAAAATATGTTAACAAAAGAAAAATCTAAAATTGTGTTAAGAATTTGAACGCACTTATGTTGCTATTATTGCCATATTTTAAAACATTTCTGTTTTGACGGGTAATTGTAATGAAATGGAACGATTTGATTGTTTCACTTTAATAACGACTCCTCAACCCAATGTGTGTGAAGGAATCGATTTAAAATGTTCAAAATACATAAAACAAATGGAAGAGTAGAGTAGACATTAGATCTTGAATTTTTTTGGATAATTATTTTTGTGTGGCTGGCAGCTGTGACTGGGATTCATTCAGGCGCGGATCCAGACTATGATTTTGGGGGGGGGGGGGTGTCATCGGCTAGAATTTTTCTCAAACTAAGAATTTTTTTGGGAAACATTAAAGCATAGTCTTACAATGTTGTATACTTTAAACCCTTTTTAAAGTAAACGTTTATAGATATTCTTATTTATAAACGCGCGAGCAGCTCGCTGCGAGCGCCGAGAACATTTTGAATTTTTGCTCCGAGAGGCAAGGAAAGTAAACATTCTTAAATATAAAAGTGCGAGCAGCTCGCTGCGAGCGCCGAGAATATTTTGTATTATTCAGCACGAAAGATGTGTTTTTAGCTTGCTCCGAGTGGCAAGGAAACTAAATATTCTTATTCATAAACGCGCGAGCAGCTCGCTGCGAGCGCCGAGAAAATATTGGATTTTTCAGCACGAACAATGTGCGTTTAGCTTGCTCTGAGTGGCAAAGAAACTAAATACATATCCTTATTTACAAAAGCGCGAGCAGCTCGCTGCGAGCGCCGAGATAATTTTGCCTTTTGTAAATTGTTTCAAAATATTGACTATTATATTATACATGCGCAAGAACATAGGCGGATTTAGGGGGGGTCCAGGGGGCCATGGCCCCCCCAGAATCATTGTAGAGTTACGAATTTTGCACATATTTCATGGTAAAGATTATAATTTTTTTTCTCGGCGCTCGCAGCAAGCTGCTCGCGCACATTATTGTTAAGGATGTTTAAACTTTCTAACTGCTCAGAGCGAGCTAAACACACACTTTTCGTAGTAAAAATTGTAATATTTTTGCCCGTCAGCACCTTGGCCCCCCCAGAACCAAATCCTGGATCCGCCTATGCGCAAGAACCTCACTGTAAGCGCAAAGGCTGAGCCGCAAAGACAACATAAAGCGCGAACAGCTTGCAGCAGTTAATATAAACCAATTAATGCTAACTATGAAAAATGCTGTAGGTACAGCTTGCTACGAAAACCTATGGTTAAATTGTAGGCGAGGACCGAAAAAAAAAATAAGTACACAAATTACTCAATGCGCTATCAACAGCCAAACAATTTTATGAACTTGTACGTAAAGCTTGCTAATAAAGAGAAAAATTACTAATTCTATGTCTATGAAAGAAGCGTAAAACCAATCGATATGACCGATTTTTTTCCGACTAGGATTTTTGGTGGGTCGTGACCCCCTTGACCCCCCCCCTGGATCCGCGCCTGGATTCATTTTGAACATTAAGTTTTGGTTAATTTATCTGAGCATTTTGAATTTTGAACCCTTCTAAGTGATTTTTGGGACAAAGAAAAAAAAATGGCAAGCTTTTTTTATGTCAATTCAATCATCTGTCAAACAAATGTCAAATTTGTACAGAATTTGCATTCATTTCATGAATTTTCTATTTCCATATAATATCCCTGAAAATAATGATTTTCTGAAGAATCTCATCTTAACTCATATTTTTTTACTCGTAGCTAACTTATATTTTAATCTGAAAACGCACAACTTTAATATTATATCGATTGAATCGCTAGTTATAAAACCCGTGCCGTGCCCCGTTATATTTCTTCTATTGCCACGTTTGTTTGGCATTTTCATTAAATAATCCGAGATAATATGTGTATGTGATTGAGTAGACAGCAGATAATTGGAAAAGTAAGTTTGTATAATAAATAAAGTTTATGAGTGAGTCACTGCAAGCTAGACAAGGTATCATGACGACATCGGACATGTTTGATAACGAATAGTGCAGGCAAAGTGCAGGTGAAATCTATGAGAAATGCATTACTTAGTTTTTGTTTACAAACGTAACTTTTATATGAAACATTAATCTTTTTTGCAAAATAAAGCCTCCAATTTGTTATTATTGTCATAGATATAAAGAATTCAAGATGTCGAGTATGTCGGACCGCAAGGCGGAGCTGGAGCGCAAGAAGGCGAAGCTCCAAGCACTGAGAGAGGAGAAAGATCGCCGCCGGAGAGAGAAAGAACAGAAAGATGCTGAGGAGTCTTTGGTAAACATTTTACTCTCTTCCTCTCAATGCTGTACCTTGTATTCTGTTTTTTTACTATTCTAACTACATAAAAATCTTCTGAGAGGACTAACAATCTTCTAAGAGACGGAACCCCTTAATTTTTCAGCTCTGTTTTTGAAATTATGTACCTATGTTGCTTATTTCTTAGATATGTTTATTATTCCTCAGTTTATTCTGAGACATAAATTTTAATGTGTAGAATCTCGCCTTTTATACTTATTATTTTAGGAACTTTAATAATAAAATTATAACCTATAATAAAATTAAAATAAAATATTATATTATTATTAAATATTGGTGGTGGTGGTGGTATTGGTGGTGGTTGGTTATTATTATTTTAATATTGTATTATTATTATTATATTATTATTATTATTATTTGTTTTAATATTATTATATTTTTAAATTATAATAAAATTATATCTTTAATATTATACCTAAATAAGAATGTTTGTATAGACTTAGAGTTTAGATCCTAGAATTATACATAGAGGCAACCATAGGCGGATTTAGGGGGGGGGCCAGGGGGCCAAGGCCCCCCCCAGAAGCATTGTAGAGTTATGAATTTTGCACATATTTCATGGTGGAGACTATAATTTTTTTCTCGGCGCTCGCAGCAAGCTGCTCGCGCACTTATTATTAGGGATATTTGAACTTTCTAACTGTTCAGAGCGACCTAAACACACTTTTTTCATAGTAAAAATTATAATATTCTTGCCTTTCTGCACCTTGCCCCCCCCCCCAGAACCAAATCCTGGATCCGCCCTTGGAGGCAACTTTTTGACAGGTAAAACTAGTGCAGTTATTTTATAGAATTTCATTTTCCCAAATTTTTAAACCTTAATTTCTTATCTTGATGATTATAATAGGAAAGGGAACCCAGGAAGTGTTTAATTTAAAAATATCATTAAATTGCTGATTCATTTGTAATGTACTTTATGCAGTGACCTTTTTGAGGCTATTTAGCTCAATTTTACACAAAGCAAATAAAAAATACCCTTCCGACAACTGTATCATGCATTTTTACACTAAACAATTCATGAGTATTTAAATTCATCTTCTAAATATATAAAAGGAATAAGTGACTGACTGATCTATCAAGGCACAGCTTAAACCGCTGAACAGATTGGGTTGAAATTTAAAATACAGATAGGTTTTGTGAGGTAGACCTCTGCTAAGAAAGGATTTTGCCATGTGGCCAAACTTGCGAGCATAAGCTAGTTGTAAATAAACCGAAAAGCGCGCAGTGCTAAGCGGGGCGCGAACGCCGGCGCGTAACCACGGCTGAAAAAGATCCTCGTACAGGATCAAAAGTAAATACAAGTTTATTCCGTTTATTATAAAGATGTATCATGCATTGTTCTGAGAAGGAAGACAATGTAGGCAGACCAGCTCTATACCAGCTCTATAGATCTATGAAGTCGCAATGATTGCTAAAAGGACCTGGATGCGAGTGGCTCATGACAGAGATGATGTTAAGTGTATGGAAACATATTAATTATAATATCTCTATTAAATATTATTATTTAATAACTAGGTGCACTCAGCAGTTTTACCCGCAGTACTGTAGCCAATGTGTTATTCCAGGATCTAAGCAATCTCTATACAACATTTTAGCTCAATCAGTGTGAAAGAGTAACAAACATCCAGACATCCATTCTTACAAACTTTTTCTTACAAACTTATAATATTATAAGTAAGATGCACAAGCAGCTCAGTGTCATATCACTGCACTTGTGTTAATTTTTTTAAATGTTTGTTCCAAAGCAAAGAGCTTCAACGACGTCAAGCCTGGACAGCCGCCGGGATCTCGACGAGATGCTCTCGTCCCTCGGCGTGGCTCCGGTGAAGGACATCCTGGGGTCGTTGACCTCGATGACGTCACTCACTCCGCCGCAGACAGCCTCGCCTGATGCCAGTCTACCGCATACTGATCGAGCTAGCTTGACTCCACATGGGTAAGTGCTGTATTAAATTAAATAAATAAATATTACGAACGGGGAAAAAAAATATTATAACGAATATTACGGATAAGAATGAATGCCGAAATAGATGACCTTGTGACCGAGCCAATCATCATCGGCGAGACAATAGCACATCGACTTCGCTGGCTCGGTCATCTCGAAAGGATGGGAGAGGATCGTGGTGTGAAGAGGGCGTATGTGGGACGGCCAGTTAGTCGTAGACCCGTTGGTCGTCCCAGGTACCGCTGGAAAGATGAGGTGGAAAGGGATGTGCACGACCTGAAAGTTGAAAACAGGCGGGAAGTGGCACAGGACAACCAGCTGGAGGCTCTTATTGTCGGAGGCCAAAACTCACTTTGGGTTCTCGCGCCAACGTAGTAAGTAAGTAGTGGTAAACGTTACGCCAATGCGTACGCCGCATAACACTTCGAAAACCTTGTGTTCATATAGACGTGAATTATCCATTTTTAATTAACATTCATATAAACAAACACCGAAGTCTAGAACTGAGCAGAAACTAGGAACGTTTTGACAGGGCTTATTATTAGAATTATTGCTTTATAGATAGAGATTAACTTTTTTTTCAAATGTATTATTTTATGAATAGAATAGAATAATACTTTAGGGTAGTGCCCGCGTGCCCCACTATCCGCCCCACTGGTGGGGCAGGTGAAACTGTCAACAAATTTTTGCGTCTCATGCGCCCCACTGATCGCGTTTTGGTGGGGCGGGTAATACTATTAAAAAAAGTACGGTTCACGTGCCGCACCAGGGCTTTTACTCATTCAAAAATGTAATTTGTTGGGCACAACTAAATGATTATTGTATACCAAATAATAAAAGCTAAAATAATAGCTATTATTAAAGCTTATTCTATGGTTTTTATTGTGTTCAATAAAGAGTTATCTAACCTATCCTTGACATACATTCCAGTGGTCCAAAGAAGCCGGCACTACTGCAAGTGGTATCTGTCCAATCGACAGACATACCACCGAAGGAGAACGTAACGTACGCTAAACAAACTCAAACCACCACTACGGGAGTGAACGAAATGCGCGATGGTAAGTTCGTTAATTGCTTTATTTAAAAAAATATAAAAGATAATATCTATGAAAATAAACGATTTTTAAAACTATCGCGAGTGTTCTCCATAACTAAATCAAATCAATCATTTATTTGCTAGAATGCATATTTTACAAAGGTTGTTTTGGATTGCTTAAAACTAAGTCAGTGCATTCAGCCTGCAAGCAGACGTGCAAATATTAAATGTATAGCGAACATTATATAGGCCTTACATATTATTATCATTATAATCTAAAAACTCTTTAACAGTATTAAAACATTTGCATATTAAAACATCAAAAACGGCTAAACTCAAGTCTAATATTGTCAAGAATAAGAAGATATTCTCGACAATATTAGACGTGAGTTGTGCCATTTTAGTTATGAAAATAAATATAAAAGTCAAAAGGCTTAGATGAATTTTACTGGTGATGATACAACTTAACAAAACCGTGTCGCCAAACGGTCATGACCGTGTTCCGGCATGATCAGTGAAGCCTGGGAAGGATTCATCCCGCCTTCTAGGTTAAGTATGTTACTATCTACGGGCACATCGTCGCTTAACATCATATGAGATCGCGTTCAAAGGGCCTATAATGAGTAAAAAATATGTCAAAGAATATATTATGTACCTAAATTGACTAATATACATAGATACAGACTTAAAAGTGATGCAAATAATTATTTAGAACATATGTTAAGAGCGTATATATCAAGTGACGCTCTCTCTAGCTTGCACTATTTGACAAATTTTAAAATATAAATTCATAGAATTAATTTATTGAAAATTCCTTAAGAACAGCCCTCCATAATATTTAAAAAAAAATTCTTTCAAAATTTCTTTTCATGCCATTTTTAAATATATCAAACTGGAAACACTTTACACACACACACGCACACACACACGCGCGCGCACGCACGCACGCACACACACACACACACACACACACACACACACACACACACACACACACACACACACACACATGCGCGTACGCTCCTTAACATACAACCCAACATTTTCACACACACATTCTAGTTAAATTGTATTTACTAATCTACGGAGGAACACTGATCCCTGAAATACAAGTCTTTGACTTAGTTCAGGGAACAGAACAACAATCCTAACATGAGCTTTTACTAGAAATCTATGTGTAATTAAATTTTGTGTAATATTTTGTGTAATGTTTAGTAAAAAATAATAATAATACTTTTAAAATTTGTGCAATAATATTATGGAGGGCTGTTCTTAAGGAATTTTCAATGAATTAATTCTATGTATTTATATCAAAATTTGTCAAATATTGCGAGCAAGAGAGCGCCACTCGATATATGATACGCTCTTAAGCTAATGAGGTTATTTGTTAAAAAAAAATTGTATACCTACGCTGATTTATATGAAAAAAAATAATGTTTAAAGTGTATTTAATAATAGCACTATATAATAGTTATAATAATTTATATCTATTGATATATACATAACATTTTCGAAAATCTTTAACCAGTCTAAAATACAATTGATTCCTATTTTTAATAACCAAGTTATAATATGGGATTATGTGTGTTATTAATCAATATTTTGTTATTCTATTAACATTTTTATGCATTTTGTTTTGTTCATTAACAATTTACAAGATTTTGCATTCCCATCACATTTTTATGTTGTTTTTTTGTTTAACTTTGATGTCTGGGTGTCGGTTTAACTATTTATTTGCAAATACACATGAAAAAACACATTTTCATTCAATGAAATAATAATTACTAAAAAATTGAGTATCTGCAAATTCTTAACACGAATTATTTTAACCAATGACATCTTTAGTTATTTTAGTGAACAGTATTTACTTTTCTCATATATTTTTTTAATTTATTTAATTTGAAAAAGCACAATGATTTCATACAAAAATGAAAAAATGCACAAGATTTTCCAAATTACAAAAAAGGTAGTTTCAAATTTGCTTTAATTTTTAATTTTTTAACCCAAGCTTTAAAATTTTGGTTGTTCACAAATCACAGCTTGTGTGCCGTCCATTGTTTACCTAACATAAAAAAGTAAATACTGTATGAGAATTCGGTGCAATGTTTGTGTTTGTGCTACCATAAAAAAAGGCTGCTCTTCCAATGCGTCCCCGCTTGCAGGATACGTGGAGGACTGGTGGCGGCCGCGCAAAGGTAATACATACCTTATTAACAATACACTAAGGTACATTTTCCCACGAATATCATTCAGTTTGAATCTCGCAGTGTTGCCATATTCGTGGGGAAAGTTCAAGATTTAATGCATGCTATACCACAAAATGTAACAAAACATAATTTGCATTCGGTCGGAAGGGAAGTATTCATGTCATATATTGAAAATTATGAAAGGTATAAAACATATTCAATATGTTTTGTTACATCAGTTTGTAACTAACACACCTGTGACGTCACTGGGTTAATACGGATACTAAATATGAGCATGTTTCATAACGCACAGAAACTGCATGGGCTCATACTGAAATCATTGTGAATACCATTGACACCATGATATACATATTTATGGATATGCCAATTGTATATAAATATACGACGTTGATATATAATATGTATACTGACGTATTATTTTTTATTTTTTGTCCGATTCTAGCACACGCCACAGATTACTACGGTAAGTCATTATTCCTCCAGGACGCTTCCAGCATATTATATCCTAACACGATCTCTATCCATGTTGTGACATTAACTGGTGTCGGTTGTATAGACATACTATATCTTCAGAATAGATCTGTATATATTTAGCGTAGGACTTTCCTCTCACGCTTTTAGATATTTCCTACTAACAATCTAGGTGCGGTTGTGTCAGATTACTTGATATACGTCATAGTTAGACATATATAGGTTTCATATATTATATATCAAGAAATCTGCGATCCTATCAGGGCGGGGTCGAGTGACTGTCATTTGTCTGTATGTGATCAAATCGCTCCCTAAATGTGGCCTTCCAGAGTTCTCCACGTTTAGTCCGTCATCGGACACCATCATTATATGGCCACAGAGTTAAATATACCAATTATCATATGTGTATATCAAATATGGTGGTAGTTATGGGGGTTGCTATATCATCTCACGCTACTTACCCTTCCGACTCGACTAACAAACACTGCACAAATTTTAACACTTGGATGTTATATTTCGCCGAACTTGCTGTGTTTACAACGATCCGGTAAATTCATATATATCTCATTGGTTTCCAAGTATATAAGTATGTCTTAAAGATCACTTGTAAATAACAAATATAGTTTGATGAAATATAATCCGCGACAGTTCATGCTGTAAAATATATTATGTAAGCACTGTTGATATGCTAATCTATGTATAGAGTTTTAAATTTATAATCATATAATTTTATATATAATGGTCGAAAGATACTGACATTGTTTTTTTGTTTTTCCTCCCTTTTTCAAGACGAGTACAATCTAAACCCGGGTTTAGAGTGGGAGGACGAGTTCACAGGTAGGTTTCAAATCCGAATCATACAAACAATCATTTGGACTAAATTTGCCCTTTGTAGAGCCTGTGCCACTGTCACTTAGCATGGTTTGTTTTGTAACTTACCTATCTCTTCATATATATAACGCTATTTATATTTATCGCTAACATAACATATTAACTTACGCACATACAACATTACTTGTCATGTATGTAGCCTGTATGCAGACTATATTTACCATTTTGTTGTTAATTTTTATCTGTATACGCTACATGCATCACATATCAAGATTATTTCAAATCTGTATTGTCTGTCATAACGAAAAGTAAATAAAAATATACATTTTGCATGTGACAGAAAATATACTCGTATAATAAAATATTGTGTGTATTAATTATGCATGACAAAATATATGTCATCATGTTATTATAGATGATAAGTACATATGTTTTTGTTATATATATATTATTTATTCATGAGACATTTCTCTCTAGTGGAGAGCTCGGGAAGATTTTTTTGCATAATTTTGAAGCTTTCTGTCACCAAAATAGAATGCTTGTAGGACAGTATCTGAGTGTTTAGTTGCACATTCAGTAGGATAAGATTTTATCATCATTTCCCATTTTAATTTAACGACTTTTTTCATTTATCGCTTATTAAAATGTTTGAACATTTTGAAATGCGCTTGTTTATCTCTTCAACAGTATATTTTAATGCAGCATCAAATTAATGCTTTGTCAATAAATTTTCAAGATTTAACTATAAGTTATTTTAATGTTGAAGAGTTAACTAAAACCTTACGAGAATATAGTTACAGTAATGCTGGATGCTTGGTTCAACGCTACTTAAAAACAATATACATACTATCATAATATTATAGCTAATATATAATATAATGTATGCTATCATATAAGTGCTACTACAACCATAGAATTGAGCGTATTGGGCATCATATTTTAAATTGTTGCAAATATATTTATCATGAATAGCTTTATAAATCACATAAATATAAATTTGGGTATATAAACTTCTTGGCCAACTAGAAATCAAAAATATATTATGTTCCAGAAAGATCATACATATATATTGACAAATAATATTAAGATATAGTAGTTAATTACTGTGACTATAGTCTTCAATCGCTTTTAGGGAAATAAATAACTACTGAAGTCATAGTATCGTAATGATATAAAATTGTTAACTTTTACATAAGTATAGAATACATACATTTATATCTAACATAATAAAATGTCGATTACATTATAACATTTTCAATTAATATAAGTCATAAAAATACAAATATATCGCATTTGTCGTGGCCAAAACATGGCTGCAATTATTTAATACAAAAAGTATAAAATTAAATATGATATTATAATATACTATGACTTTAGTGGTTTTGTCTGTTTGACTTAGTAGATATCACGCTTATGTTATGCTAAAGTATTCTGAAGTTTCTACATAACACCTTACATATTACTGACTTACACTGAAAACTGGCTCATGAACATAATATTATATTGGTGACAATCTTTATACCATAAAAATCTAACTATGAACTTTTACTTTTGTAAAAATGTTAAAAGAGCAAATTTATGTAATTTTTAATATTTTTGAGTCCTTTTAGAAATTACTCAGCTTTTAACTAGCTTTTATAGATCTCAATATAATGATAAATAAATAGATTTATGGTAAGTTGATGACATTATAAAAAAATTCTAAATACATATATAATAAATATATGTTTCTCTATTCTCTATGTGTATGAAAAAACTGTAGTTTTAGTTATAGTATGGCTTTCTACGCTGCCTATCGAAGCAATACGTAACGGCTTCCCTACTCAACAGAGTATATTTTGAAATATCATCTTATGGTCACAAGCCAGTACTATTTGTTTCTGATACATAAGTAATATCAATATCACTATGTTACATATAAGAACATGTAAACTTTACAAATACTTCAAAACAACAAACTTTATAAAAAATCAATAAAAAATAAATTATATATTTTTTAAATACATTTATAAAATTCATGAAGTTGGCCCTTAGTACAGTTTACATGTTTTTATATCCTTAGTTTACACCCTACAGTAGTTTGACTAGTCAGTAGCTTTAACACTACCTTCTTACATATCTCACAAACTTACATACATTTTATGAAGTTGCAACTCTGTTTGTGACTCCATAACAAACACATACGACTGACTTATGCCTAAACAAAACTCCGGGATCATGCTATATGAAAATCTAATATTAAAATTATTCTGATATTATAATAAGTCTCGAGAGCCAGTATCCAGAAACAGTCCGTTTCGCAGGATATATTATGGTGCGTAAGTGTTCGCGAACACACAGACGCACCCTCTCCATTAAAATTATTCTGATATTATTATTTGTTCATTTAATGAGACGGTTTAGGCTTACTCGAATTTACTTCATTATAAGCCGATATAAATTATATGTTCTTATAAATAAAGAACGGTAATGTTCTGAATCTCAACGTTGCGTTGTCGCAATTCAACCGTGTATTATTCTACAGAAATAAGAATTGCATTTTAAAATTACGTCTCTAGTAACATTTTTTCTCATAGTGATTGGAACCAATCCAAGTTAGTCCACACGGATTTTTATCTAAGAAATTTCTACCGTCGAACGGTTATCATGGCCCTGTTTCGGTCTGATGTCAAAAAAGGGTTTTATCCTTAATTCTAAGACTTATTGGACCAATATTCGTAGTTAGCTTATTCTGATTTCTAAACTGGAGATGAGAATTTACGAAACTTACCATTTTCACGGAAAAGTCACACCTTTTCAAAGTCTCTCCGTAAACTCCTCATTTACACTAAGCCATAGAACTGTAATCGGCATACATAGTCTTTAAAATAACGCGAAAATCGATAGAAAGATAATACTTAGCAACAGCAAAAAAGAAACACATTACAAGCGGATAATATTGACTAATTATGAAAGAAAAACATAAGTCAGTCGTGATACACATCGCATGGTACACCGCCCGCCGTGGAAGGGCCATTCTTATTCACCGACCAGTGCTTACATTCGACGGCGATGGCGCGCGGCAAGGCGACGAAGAAGAGGCGTTCCAAAACAAGCTCATGCCCGGCTACCTGCCCCACGGCCTGCCCACCGTCAAGGAGGTGCAGCCGGCCGTCACTGATGCACCCGTCGAGAAGAAGGAAGAGGAGAAGGAGAAGAAGAGTAAGTTAAATATTACTACTTATATCTACTCATAGTCTTAAAGATCTAATTTACCGGGGATAGACTTCTTTTGTAGGAGGTCGTCTAGGTGGGTACCCCAACAGTGCCAGTTATTCTACCGCCCGAGCAGTGATGTGCAAACATTACTGTGCACAGGTAGGAGGGCACTGTAGCTAGTGAAATTACTGGGCTAAAGAGTCTTAAGAGCGTTAATGGTGCATGAGCCCGTTCAAGTTTAGGTATATTATCTGAGCGCGACGCACACCAATGCACCACTTATGAATCTTGAGTAAGAAGCGTTTGTGCAGTGCTCCTACAATTTCACGTAATTGTGAAATCCTAAGTAGCACTGTACTGATTATGGGCAGCGTTATCTCATAACATCAGGAGAGCGTCTTGCTCGTCTGCTACTTCATCACATAAAAAAAAGTCCTAATCTCCGTCCAGTTCGCGAGCTGAGCGCGGACGAGAAGCAAACAATAATGCTATCATCGGAGTTCCAGCGCTTCATCAGCCGCGCCGGCCGCGTCATAGAGCGCGCGCTCGCTGAGGATGTCGACATTTATACCGATTATACCGGCGGAGAGGACAGCGAGAATGCACTGTGAGTATATGGGGATAGAGTGGGTTTTACTTTGAAACATGTTGAATGATATTAGGAGAAATTACTGCATAATATTGTATTAGATACAATTGTGTAATAAAATATTGATAATAGCGGGAAATGAGTCGTATAAATTGAGTTTTGGTAATTTGTTTTACAAAGAGATAAAGGGTAAAATTAGCATTTTTTCCATGTTGTTGTTTTTTATGTGCATAAATTGTTTTATTTTTTAATAAGAAAAGGAAATGTTTTTTTACATAATATCAGCAATCAGCATAGACTACTTTAGAAACCTTATTTTTGCCTTTATTATGTTTTCTTTATTTTATAGACTTTCAAAAGTGCTCCATTCAAATATATTTGAATAAACACATTTTGATTTGAATTACATTTTGTTGTAGATATCCATCTGGGTACGTGTGTCGGTAAAGATTTGAAAAGTAAACGTTTGGTTTTGGTTTCTATGTCCGAGATTTGTCCATAATAATCAGTTTGATTGGCATTAACTGTGTTCTAACAAAATACCCGATTTTGGAAAATCACCCTTCTACCCAGTTTTCGTTTGAGCTTTTTATTTTATTTTCCTTGTGTTCGCAAAATTACATACCTAAATTATAGATTTTAAGAACTAATAAGAAGTTACTACACTTATGACTTGTGTATATATTTGAGCTACATTGTAATGTATTTCGTATTTGTAAAATATTTATTTATTTCCTGCGTGCTCAAAAGTAATACATCCAGAATCTAAACTACCCTAAAAATATAAAATCAAATTTCAGTCCAATCACTTTAATTTGCCGCATCCAAAACTTTTCTGATTATGTACCTTTTGAAGCAGTAATAGGAGTCGTGCTGGCCAGCTAGTAAATAAATAAATATTCTCATTACCGACCTGTATACATACTGTTGAAAAGTTGGAACTATAAGGCCTATTTAAAATAAGATCTCCATAAAAAGTGTACTCTACTGGCACTTCTCTTCGTATGTAACAAAAGGATTCCTATAATAACATTTGCAGATTTCTTAGAATCCCGATGTTTAATCGTATTCGCTTTATAACAAGTGAAATTAAAAAAAAATCTTTTTAAAAACAAGCTTTTATTATTATTACCATTTAGCAACAATGTACTCGTTAAGACGAATCATATGAGCCCTAACGCGATGGGGTTGTGTCGTTTAATTAAGTAGTTCTTATGGCCACCTTCAGACCAGCTCCATCATCAGATCGGCTCCATCTCATATTAATATTGCATTGTCATCAGATTTATACATTCATGCAAAATTTCGGCTCTATCGGAAATCGGGAAGTGGATCAAATTTAATTTGCAAGATTTGATTACAGACAGATAGACCAACAGACAGACAGACAGGTGAAAGTAAATAAAAGTTTGTAAAAAGGTACGGGGGTACCTATTTATAAATACATCATTAATTCATAGTGATGACAAGTCAGCGGCTCGCTTATCCTTGGTTCGGACGTTCTTTGACGAGCGCTGGGCTCGCGGCCGCTGCGTCACCTGCCTCGACTGGTCGGCTGCTCATCCTGAGCTACTCCTGGCTGCCTACCACAACTCTGATGATGCTCCTCACGACCCTGACGGAGTCTGCCTTGTGTGGAACACTAAGTTCAAGAAGACCACGCCTGAAGATATCTTCCACTGCCAGTCGCCTGTTATGAGTGCTACATTCGCCAGGTAAGTCTTGATTCTTGACTGATTGACTTTCTTAGATTGACCCTGGTGATCATAAATGTCACGCTCCTTAAGTTAGTGATAACCTGCCTCGACTGGTCTGCTGCTCATCCTGAACTGCTCCTCGCTGCCTACCACAACTCTGATGATGGTACTTACGACCCTTATGAAGTGATACGACGCCTCATTTTCTACTGTTTGCTGTAGATCACTTGTTTCAAGTAGTATTTAATATTTTCTTATCAAATACATATCATAGTTGTGAGAGAAAATAAACGCTTTTATTATAGTTTCCTGAGGGGAAAAACATTGTATTCAGATGGTGTTATGGTGTATATTATGGTACAATGATGGTTATTCCCCCCAGGTTCCACCCGAACCTGATCCTGGGCGGCACGTACTCGGGTCAGATCGTGTTGTGGGACAACCGCGTGCAGAAACGTACGCCCGTGCAGCGCACGCCGCTCTCCTCGCTCGCGCACACTGTACGTATCGCTCTCTCTTTCTCTCTCTCTCTCTCCCCTGTCTACTTGTACCAGAACATTACTCTATATGCGGTGTAGAAATTTCAGTGAGAATCTTTAAGAAAAAGTCATTAAAAAATTGTCATGTTTTCTTTTTGGCATTTTTATATTATATTCATCGCTCACTTGGAGAAGCCTGAACTGTTTTAGAAAATCTTATTTCAGTTTAAAATTTCAGCGAAATCGTTCAAAACGTTTTCAGATTATGAATGTGTCTCAATCTCGCTCATTGAAAGCTAGCGCGAAATCTGATTAGAATAGAATACTCTTTATTGCAACCAAAGAAAATTACAGTTTTACTTAATATTAGCACTGAAATACAATTTGGTCCACAATGGGCGGCCTTATCGCTGTGAGCGATCTCTTCCAGGCAACCAACCATCGTTTGGAAAAGTTGATCGAAAGAGTAGAGTGGGATTTGCTACAAGAATGTGTATGCAATATATTTTTAATGTAAGACTTTGACACACAAGCAGACGTCCAGCTTGATGATGAGCGGCTACCATTTTCTATAGACATCTACATCTACTAGTGGTAAAGCTGACATATTGTCTGAAAAAAAGAGAAAAAGAGATTTTTTTAAAAAGAAAAGTAGGCAGCGTAAACCCCTCAATAGCCTTCTGTCTCCCTCAATAACTCTGGTTTTACTTATTCTGGAATATTGTCTGAAAAGTAGGCAGCGTAAACCCCTCAATAGCCTTCTGTCTCCCTCAATAACTCTGGTTTTACTTATTCTGGAATATTGTCTGAAAAGTAGGCAGCGTAAACCCCTCAATAGCCTTCTGTCTCCCTCAATAACTCTGGTTTTACTTATTCTGGAATATTGTCTGAAAAGTAGGCAGCGTAAACCCCTCAATAGCCTTCTGTCTCCCTCAATAACTCTGGTTTAACTTATTCTGGAATATTGTCTGAAAAGTAGTCAGCGTAAACCCCTCAATAGCCTTCTGTCTCCCTCAATAACTCTGGTTTAACTTATTCTGGAATATTGTCTGAAAAGTAGTCAGCGTAAACCCCTCAATAGCCTTCTGTCTCCCTCAATAACTCTGGTTTTACTTATTCTGGAATATTGTCTGAAAAGTAGTCAGCGTAAACCCCTCAATAGCCTTCTGTCTCCCTCAATAACTCTGGTTTTACTTATTCTGGAATATTGTCTGAAAAGTAGTCAGCGTAAACCCCTCAATAGCCTTCTGTCTCCCTCAATAACTCTGGTTTTACTTATTCTGGAATATTGTCTGAAAAGTAGTCAGCGTAAACCCCTCAATAGCCTTCTGTCTCCCTCAATAACTCTGGTTTTACTTATTCTGGAATATTGTCTGAAAAGTAGTCAGCGTAAACCCCTCAATAGCCTTCTGTCTCCCTCAATAACTCTGGTTTTACTTATTCTGGAATATTGTCTGAAAAGTAGTCAGCGTAAACCCCTCAATAGCCTTCTGTCTCCCTCAATAACTCTGGTTTTACTTATTCTGGAATATTGTCTGAAAAGTAGTCAGCGTAAACCCCTCAATAGCCTTCTGTCTCCGTCAATAACTCTGTTTTAACTCCCTCAGCATCCGGTGTACTGCCTGTCGGTGGTGGGCAGCCAGAACGCGCACAACCTGATCTCAGTGTCGACGGACGGTCGGCTGTGCTCCTGGTCGCTGGACATGCTGTCGCAGCCGCAGGACACGCTGGAGCTGCAGCACCGCCAGAGCAAGGCCGTCGCCGTCTCCGCCATGGCCTTCCCGCACGGGGATGTTAACAACTTCGTGCTGGGGAGTGAGGACGGGAGCGTGTATACAGGTGCGTGCGTGTGTGTGTGTGTGTGTGTGTGTGTGTGTGGGGGGGGGGGGGGGGCGGTGACGGGGGTGTCGTGTCACGCCGGAGCTCACGTGCTGTTTTTTTGGAACGAAGTTCCTTATCGCGCGTTGTGAAAGGGGGCTAGACGGAAAAAATTCTTACGAAAAGTTGTCACGACACTTTTTGCTATAGTAAGCTATTGTAAGCTGTGCGGCGTGCGCATGTTTCTCTGTCTATCTCTCTCTCTCTTATAGAAAGCAAGCCAGATATTTTCATTAATCGAACTTCGTTCCATCCGGGTGTCCCTCGACACCTCTCTAGTTTTTTTTTTTTTATATAGAGAATAGGGCTGCGTTTGACCACAGTCTCTCCTGTTGGTAGTTGGTAAGTGATGATGCGGTCGAAGATGTTACACACAGACCTAGTAAATACCTATTAATCCTCGATTTGAAGACCCCTAAGTTGTAATTTACAAGAAACACTGATGCTGGCAGAGAGTTCCAAACCTTCGCCGTCCGGATAATGAAGGTTGAACTAAATCGCTTCGTACGGAAAAATGGAATATCAACCATGTAGCGATGACGCAGCGCTGTTCCTCTAGATGTTCGGTGGTAAAAAGGAGATGGTCGGATCAGATCATACACTCACCGAAAGGCACTTTGTAAAACACCTAAATAGACTTGCAACCTGTCTACGGTGTTCTAAGTTTTGCAAGCGGCGCACCACCAACGAGTCAGCAATAAGTCATTTCGCTCGTTTTTCTATGGAGTTCAAAGCCTCGAGCTGATACTTGGCATATCCATCCCAAAGATGAGAATAATACTCCATACACGAACGGAGTTGCGTTTAATGTGCAGGGTGCCTGTACGGGCAGCGTGCCGGTGTGACGGAGTGTGTGGAGGCGCACGCGGGGCCCGTCACGGGGGTGTCGTGTCACGCCGCGCCCGGGGCCGTCGACCTCTCGCACCTCTACCTCACCTGCTCCATGGACTGGAGCGTCAAACTCTGGAGTCTCAAGGTCAGTGCAATGTACACCACATACTTCTATAACATTCACTCACGTTATAACCCATTCTGCTCACACTGTTAACATTTATGCTCACGCTGTTAACATTTCTGCTCACACTGTTAACATTTCTGCTCACACTGTTAACATTTATGCTCACACTGTTAACATTTCTGCTCACACTTATCATTTCTGCTCACACTGTTAACATTTCTGCTCACACTGTTAACATTTCTGCTCACACTATAATTCTGTCCGCTCACACTATTCGCCCTTCTGCTCACATATTTAACACAAAACCACCATAGTTGAACCCTTCTCCTTGTACATCGCAGGAGAACAAGGCGCTGTACTCGTTCGAGGACAGCGGCGACTACGTGTCGGACGTTCGCTGGTCGCCGGCGCACCCGGCACTGTTCGCAGCCGCCGACGCTGCCGGGACCCTGGACCTGTGGAACCTCAACAGGGATACTGAGGTAACGTACAATATAGATTCTCTTCTAGACAATTCTTTCCCACTGCTAGACGAAGACATTCCTCAAATCGAACAGAACACGAGGTCAAGCAAAGTGACAGGTGACAAGCAGTTCGGCCAATCCTCCAGCCACACCAGAGGGCCTATTGGTTATCGCCAAACGACATGTAAAACACTAGAATCCATAGACAACATTGCGTAAATTACTTGTTTAAACCTTCTTATTAATATGAGTATAACAAATGTATATTGAAGTTGTCATCAATCGTAGTGGGTGAGATTAGCCAATACGCCCTCAGGATCACAATTTGTCTGTACATTTTGCGGACGACGTTGCCACTCCCGTATAATAATAATAATAAATCATTTATTTCAGGCAATAGTACACTGCCACAGACGCAGTGTACCAGAGGCCCATATCATATATACCATACAGACTAACATACATAAAATATACACACATATACACACACAGTACAGTACACTACTAGCCGTTCTCGTAAGTGCCGTACCTTGAACATGGACGCTGCTTACATCATCTTTTATAGATGCAAAAGGCCAGTGATGATGATGATTGTGAAATACTCAAAAAGAATGAAATTCTCTATGGTATTATGAGTAAATCTCCATCATTACTCGGAAGCTGACTGCATCAAAGAGCATTACAATAGCTAATTGTTTATGTTACTCAGGTGCCGGTGGCATCGATCCAGGCGGAGGGCGGCGCGGCGTTCAACCGCGTGTCGTGGACTCCCAGCGGACACCACCTCACCGCCGGGGACGACTCCGGCAAGATATGGCTCTACGAACTGGCTGAGGTATTTAGTTAGGGCGTCACAATAGATCAGCAGGGCTATTCACTTATCGGTTAGGGAACCGAACCGAATTGTCAAAAATGTATGAAATGACGTATTATGTAGATACAACTTGACTTGTCATGTCACGTCATTTTATACATTTTTGACAATTCGGTATTCGGTTCGGTTCCCTAACCGATAAGTGAATAGCCCTGCTGATCTATTGTGACGCCCTCTTGAGCTATAGTTGACTCCCTAAACCTGTAGCTTCTTAGAACTTCCAGATCTTCAAGGGGGTGATTTGTTGTATCTCATCGGGGCATCATTTGCCGTCCTTGATGGATACTTCTGTTGATAATGAGTGGGCCGCAGCTACAGAGAATGTGCATTGTGTTTTCCTCCTCCTCTTGGCAGAATCTACCTCTTGGATAGCCTATGTATACTATACAGATGCTTAATACTTGTCGTTTCAGTATTGCCAAAGTCCTGGCCATAAAAACAGGACTAGATTTTTTTTAATCAGTATCACATTTAATATTAGCGCCGCGGAGGAGGCCGGCGAAGCGCCAAGAACGATTTCTCCTTATTAGAGTTCAACTTGACTTTGAACGTTTTTATACGGGTTTATCAAATACATAATCGGTCTTAAAAGTGTTAATATAATATTTCAGCACGTAGCCCAACCGCGTCACGACGAATGGAGCAAGTTCGTGTACACACTGCAAGAGTTGAAGCACAACCAGGCCGACGAGGAGACGGACCGACTGAGCCTCGCTGCCTCGGGACCTTCCTCTCTGACCAGCCTCACCTCACTGGCTTCCAACCCACTTAGGTATGAAACCAATGATGCTGTTCAAAATGAAGCTGACAAATTATTCTACCTGTCTTCTAAACTTGTGCAATGCCCGACAGAGTCCATTCTAATATAAATTATTTAACATCTTAAATTATATCCATGTATGGAAAGCAATAAATAAATGTGAAATATGACTACAATGTGGAGACATCAGAGACGATGGAGCACCTTTTATGCAACAATATCTCAGCAACGAAACGCATGAGCCTCCTTGGGATTGCATATCCCAAACTGGAGGAGTATAGGTTTCTTCCTCCGAGTGGAACCACCGCCTTAATGAGCCACTTCTTCCAAGAGTAAGAAATAGGTAGGGGAATACACAATAGATCCCAATGGGTCGACGTGCTGGCTTAACCTTTTGACCGCCAAAGTCACCTATACTTGACAAGTACTTGCGGGTCCTGTACGCCAACGACGTCTATAGACGACAAAAAACCCAGTCTTAATAAAGTGATATAAAAATATTTATCGACTCTTGGCAACACTAGTTCTTTCGTAGGTATTTTTTTTTTAAATTGTGCCTTGGCGCACAGGTCACGAAAATGCGTTTGTGCCGTGGCGTTCAAAAGGTTAATTGCCAGCCCCCGTGAAAAGATAACCCCAATAGGTGACTGCTTCAATCAAATCTTGCGAGTTTAATTTGATCCACTTCCAATTTCTGATTGAGCTAAATTTGGCATGCATGTATAAATTGGATGACGATGCAATATTATCATGACATGGAGCTGATCTGATGATGGAGCTGGAAGGTGGCCATATGAACTCCGTAATTAAACGACGCAACCCCATCGAGTTTGGGCTCATTTGATTCGTCTTGAAGAGTACTTTGGTGCTAGATGGTAATAATAATAAAAGCTTGTTTTTAACCCCCGACGCAAAAACGACGGGGTGTTATAAGTTTGACGTGTCTGTCTGTCTGTCTGTGTGTGTGTGCGTGTGCGTGCGCGTGTGTCTGTCTGTGGCATCGTAGCTCCCAAACGGATATTGATTTAGTTTTTTTGTTTGAAAGTAGAGTTAGTCGAGAGTGTTGTTAGCCATGTTTGGTGAAAATCGGTCCAAGATGGCCGCCGCTACAAAATGGCGGATTGCTTTTTTCTTCCAGGACCCCCTCAATATGGGTATCAAATGAAAGGGGTTAACGAGTAGAATACAGCCCACTATATAAAATTTAAAATCCAAGATGGCCGCCATCAAAAAATGGTGAATTACGTATTGCGTTGGGGGTTCTTTTAATTTTTTTATTTAATTCACTTGTTAAAAAGTTTTTTGACGTGCCTATGTGTGGCTGTCTGTGGCATCGTAGCTCCCGAACCACAGTGGGACGCGTAGAACAAGCTAGCTAGACAAAAGTCATGTCATAGATTTTCTAATTAGTGGTGTAATCAGGTAAACAAAACCCCAAATACACCAAATCCAGGTGAAAGGGGTGACAAACATTCCACAGTGACGAGTCATAAGCCCTTAAACTAGGTATAAATTACTTGCGTCAATTTTATTTAGTTCAGTTGCAATTTATTTGTGGTTTTCTAAATTTCGCCAAAAATTTGTAAATTATAATATTGGATTTTCTTGTTATGGATTATATTTTGGAAGGTATGTACTTTATTATTTCACTAAAATATTTATTCTAAAATCAATTACTTCAGCACAGTGGTCGTTTAAAGTTGTTGTTAAAAAATCTTGACTTTTTTTATGATTTCTTGACTTTCGTGGAATATAACTTTTTGTATACACATGTATACAGTCTAGTTTTTTTGTATGATATAGCTGTATATGTCTACTTTTCAATGTGCTAAAATTTTGCTGCGCATATGTGTGCCATTTTTTTATATTATTTTTTTTTCGAAACGCGACTGTGCTATTTGAAGAATTGACTTTTTGGAAGAATGGCGTAATCTTCCCAAAGAAGATAGAATTTCCCATCTTTTTATTATATCAAGAACTAGTGGACCCGCGCGCACTTCGTAGCGTATAAAATAGTCAACAAATACCTAGTCCTTCATTTTTTTTGTTAGTTTTTTAATTTGGTTCAGCCGCATTTTAGATCTGTGATATCTTCGAAAGTATTCATTCAAATTACATGCTGTACAGGGTCATATTTTCTATATTAAATGCATAATATATTTAAGGTACTTAATTGGATGAGGATTAATACTATATAGCTCATAATCACTGTAAATAATGGCTCATTTCTTGTTAAAAGTAAAAGATAAAATTGGTTATTGTGGGTATAACCATGGTATCTCTTAGGGATAGACTTTATACCTTTTTGTAGACCTTTTTAGGGTGTACAATACTGTAGTACCTACATTATTTTAGTCTATCACGTAGGGATCAGCCAGCGTTTTCAATGTGAGTGCAAAAAAAGTGTTAATTTACGACATCACATTAGAAACCTCTAAAATTATCAGTGTTTCTCGACTATATTATGCATGTATTATCATGCAAACCTTCCTTTTGAATCACTCTGTCTATAAAAAAAAACTCAAAATCGCATCGCATTAAAATCCGTTGCGTAGTTTTGCAGATTTAAGAATACATAGGGACAGAAAGACGCGGCGTATGACTTTGTTTTATATTATGCTATCTAGTGACAGATTTCGTCTTACTGATATAACGGATAGTTCTGTGAGAGAAATAATTCATCAAAAAACTTACTCATTTGCTTACTCATTTAAATTTGCAAAAATAGGCTTCAACTTAAAATGTAGGGTCGAGGGCCTAGTGTAATCACGAAGTGCTTATGAATTAACGGTAGCTGCTGAAATGGCTAATAAATTAGAAGGTAATGGAAAAGTTGTCAATATAATAAGGCACAGCAATGAGCTTTCTGAAGCAGTTAAGCCAAGATATTGCAGTGGAAGACCATTTACTAGTGACGAAGCATTAGCGTACTATATGGACTCTAAATGTTCATGAAACTCGTGCATTCATACACGTAATATGACATTGTGTTTTCATCATATCGTAATGTAGCTGAGGCAAGAAAATGTTGTTACCCACCTGAAGAAAGCTTTTCAATGACTGAAACAATTGTCGAAGTTAAACTACAAGCAGTTTTGGATAAAACTGCTCAGTCCAATAACAATAATGGCCTATTCTACACAGTACCTGACTTATTAGAATATGAGAGTGATTAGGTATAATGAGCAGTCTCTTTTATCCGCATTTTTATTGTACATACATATTATATAATACTATATAATACTAGTACTAAATAGATAAGATGTATACTAAGAAGTTAGATTTTAGTTAAGTATATTATTATGTAATATATAGTGATAGTTGTTATATATATGCATATAATATATGTGTGTGTATAATTTATCCTCTATATACATTATTATGTAAAACTTAATTAAAAATTATACATATTCTGTAACTTTATTTACAAAATATATTTTTAACTAATACATAAGCTCATTATTTACTTCAAAAATATTATATTATATCAAAATGATATTGTTTAATATTAAAACTATCAAATCTAAGCATCTTTTAGTTTTGTCCAGCTAGCTTGTTCTACGCGTCCCACTGTGCGAACGGGTGAACGGATTTTGATTTAGTTTTTTTTTTGTTTGAAAGTAGAGTTATTCGAGGGTGTTCTTAGCCATGTCTGGTGGAAATCGATCCAAAATGGCCGCCGCTACAAAATGGCGGATATTTATTTCTTCTACAACCCCCCCAATATGGGTATCAAATGAAAGGGCTTAACTTGTAGAATACAACGCACTATAACAAATTTAAAATCCAAGATGGCCGCCACCACAAAATGGCGAATTACACATTTTGAATGTGTACGTTGAGGGTTTTTAAATGTTTAATTATTTCACTTGTTCTTTCCAGATAACTACTGCACTGGGACGTACGATGCGACTGGAAATTGTAAAGAAGAAAGGCAATGACACTTGAAATACAACCATAACTATATAGCAATAGAGTCCATTTTCCAATCCGTTTCTATCTTATGATACAATCCGCGCTATGGCAACTTAGCGCCTGATTTGTTCTACAGGTAATTTGCGCACTGGAAAATGGACTTTAACATTGTAATAATAAAGGATATTATCATAATGGACGTTATAATAATAAAGGCTTTTTAATATACCTATGCTGCTATGGTACATTTATCATAGTTTGGTAATTTTGTGGATTGTATTTCAAGTGTCGATCGTTTAGGTTCAATGGTATTTTAAAATACTGCATTTCTTGGCAAACTAAAATTTTAGAAAAAAATACATCATTATGTTGATGGTACTTTGAGATGTAGTGGATAACCCTATCGCAGTTTTATAAAATGTCATTGAATAGTTAAATTATTCAAGAATATTATGCTTAATTATAATGAATAATATTCTTAAATATAATATGGAAAGAACTGATTGAGATTATTTTGGATAAAGATGGAGTTTTTATAATCAAATTTTCTGAATAATACTTTCAGTAATAACAGCTTAAAATTCATATTCGAGTAAATAATATCGAAAAAGATTAAAAATATAATATTCATTTATGATGTACATTATTTTAGGTTTATGTGTATATTAGAAATATGCTAAAGCAGCTCTTGTAATTAAATTAATACTTTATTAGGTTTTATTTAGGCTCTATGCAATACCTAAGTATTCCACTAAATCTGATTTCAACCAAACTTAGTAATGTGTACTTAATTTTAACCAACCTTAACACATTGTGTGCAGCGGCGTTTTATAGAACTATCGTGCCTAAAATTAATTTTGTATGGAAAATTCTTTGACAAAACACATTTGTTTTTCAACACTCATGTTCTGACCTCAAAAATACAGTTATGTTTTCCACAGTCGTCAATGTGTTAAGAAAAGAGGTTATCAATTTGATATTTATGCATGTAATATTGAAACTGCATTAAATTTCATAATTACTAGGTCTGTGTGTAACATCTTCGACCGCGTCATCACTTACCAACAGGTGAGACTGTGGTCAAACGTAGCCCTCTAATAAAAAAAAAAAAAAAAAAAGTTGTGTTTTGTCATCTGATTTTTCCATTCAAAATAAAATTCTGGTCCGGATACTACTAAAAAACGCCGCCGCTGTCGAAAGTGTTAACATTAAGGATCTAAGTTTGTTTGAAATCAGCTTAAAGTTAACATTCTGTATTAATCTATGTTAGGAACTAAGTAATTAGTGCAATCCAAGCATTTTTAGCTATTTGAGCTCTCATGGATTTAATTTATTTTAATAATGTAACTAACAAATAAATAGAAAGACAGGTTATTGTTATTTGAAGTAGTTATTTATATGCTTAACTGTTCCAAAATAAAAGTTGCTTATAAAAGTTGGTTTTTGTTGAAAAAATTCCTTATATTCTATAAAGACTCAAACTTATTGAAAATCTTTGGAGATGCCAAAAGTTGCAGGGTGTCAAAAAAAAATTGCGGGGACCAGTCACCATTTTTTCACCAAATCCTCATTTTATTGTGGATTCTTTAGGTTTCCCAGGGCTTTAGAGTTAAATAAAATCCCAAAAATTTGAAAACTACAACATTTTAATAAATAACAATAATAAATGCATAAAAACCACTCATTTGGGACAGAATGGTATAACCAGTTTTCCTTTAGCCAAATTCACTTCTTCCCAGCATGTGCAAGCTAGAGTTTTTTTATCCATGATGTCTATGTACATTTTGCCATCTAAGTGATCCATTTCGTGCTGTGCTATTCTGGCTGACCAGTTATGGAAGTCCTTGGTGCTTCGCTCTCCTTCAGCATTGTAGCCTGGGATAAAAGAAGGAATGTTTTGTAGTAAAATATAAGAGACAGGCAAATGCCTTTATTGAGAAAAACAAACTAACAATACTACAGCAGTTGAGAACACTTTTATTAACCACAGATCGGCCAAAAGCCAATCTACAGAAAATCCAAGTGCTCCAAACCAGGGATATAACGGAGGTAGTTTTATCGGAACCGAAATCGGAATCGGAGTTTTCAAATTTGATTTATCAGAATCGAAATCGGAGGCAGGGTCAGTTTGTTTAAGGACAAATAAAACATGATTTATAGTCAATCCTTTTCAACCGAAGTCGGAACCGAAAGTGTAATTATAATCGGAAGTTCCGACTTAACGGAACCGGAATCGAAGCTCCGTTACATCTCTGCTCCAAACCACTGTCAGATGGCAGAGTGCCCAGAGACAGGCTAGTTGGAGTTTTTTATGATGTGATTTGCTCTAGTTGGAAAGTAGCCTGAGAAATTACTGGGATATTGAGACTTAACATCTAAATATATAAAAGGAAAGAGTGACTGATCTATCAACACACAGCCTAAACCACTGGACGGATTGGGTTGTAATTTGGAACACAGATAGGTTTTATGATTTACACAGGCAAAGCCGTGATCACAAGCTAGTCCTGCATAATGTCTCAGGTTGACAACAGTGAAGTGTTGCATAGGACTTTCTAACTGTTTGAAACCCTAGGTAACACTTCAGCTGCAATGGGTTTGCAAAACAACTTTACAGTTCTAAGAACATTTTAGTTTTGTTACCTGAAATTTCCACTTGTCTATATCGTGGTACTTCAGCGTGGTATCCTTGAACACTTTCACATCCTTCTGTGTGCACCACTTTCAAGAAATTCAACACTTTTAGTGTCGGGTTAACAAACACCTATAAACAGAAGACTTATTTATTATAATATTTGTTATGAAATAATAGCTGTAAGATATTTGTTTAATGTAAGTACTTACTCACAGTGAATGGAACTTCTTCCATACCACGTTGTTTAACGATATCCTTAGGAACTTTAGCCAGCTGGTTAGCTGTAAGCCTCATTGCAAATATTCTCATATTCACACCTACTTGTGGTGCAGACATACCTGCACTGTTATACTTTTTAATGACATATTCTAGTTTATCTATTAAGTTCTGAACTTCATCAGATTTTATTTTATCTAGAGGCACGGGCTCTGAAACTTTACGTAATCTTGGGTCGCCGACTTGCACTACATGTTCGTATGGAGTTTTACGGACACCATGGCTTGGACCTAGCCGAGCATACCAGTTTAGAAACTTTCTTGATACTCCCATCTTTTTTTTTGAAATTATTATGTTTATTTGAGGCAAATAATATTTTTATTTTCAATTCATGTTGCTTTTTTTTTAGTTTTTGAGGTTATATTTTGATTTTTGATTTTTTTGTGATTTGATTGATTGATTGTCACGAAGATGTCAAAACTGACACTAGAAAATATACAATGGGACGTAGACAGAGAAAGCTATCCGTTTTACGCGTAAACGGATAATACTGTAGACCCTCACAACGCGTGCCGCTGAAAGGGACAATAAATATTACGTCACCATATTTCGGGTTACCATACGAAGAAAATTAAACCAAAATTTGTGCATGTTCCTTTATTTATTAGAAAGTACCTAACTATTTATTAAGTAAAATACGAGGTAGACTTACTATATATAAAATGTACTCTGTGAGTTAGACTACAAGTGAGTTATCAACAAAGACACACTTAGGTACATAACAATTATTATTTCGTTCGTCGTCACAATCATCGAGTTAAATAAAACTTAAATAATAAGATTACAAGATAGGGGATATTATTAGTTGCCGCGGACGAGTGCTTCGGTGTACCCGCAGCCCCGGTGATATGGCATTCCGCAGGAACACCCCCATGTTTTTTAATGGTCATCCTCGCCACACACATCTTCGGCGGGGGGTCCCACATACCACCCTGCGCCCCTCGGCGCTGGGTGACAATGCGCGGGTGACGCATTTTTCCTGGGGGAAAAAAAGGTAGTTACTATACTTCGTTTCAAAAACAAAGATAATTTTCAGGTCAGGAAGGTTATAATATAATCAAGGATATTTGCAATGATACAAAATATATGAGATAAATTCGAATATACATATTCCTATAATTTTAAATTTTGAGTTAAACATATAAGAATTTTATTTTCTACAGTATATAACTCGTTGGTATAATATAGAGGTAAGATATTATGTAAGCTGTTTTTTTAAACACGGGAAATGAGTCTACATTTTTTATATGGGATGGTATTTGGTTATAATTTATAATTTTAAGAGATAACCTTTTTATTGTAAGCTTTTATTTACTTTCACCTGTCTGTTGTCAGTCTGTCTGTAATCAAATCTTGCAAATTTAATTAGATCCACTCCCGGTTTCCGATAGAGCTGAAATTTTGCAACCATATATAAATCGGATGACAATGCAATATTATTATGACGAGGAGCTGATCTGATGATAGAACTGGAAGGTGGCCATAGGAACTCCGTAATTAAACGACGCAACCCTATCGAGTTTGGGCTCATTTGATTCGTCTTGGCGAATACTTTGGTGCTAGATGGTAATAATAATAATAAAAGCTTGTTTTTATTAAGTTTTTTAAATTTCACTTGTTTATTTACAAGCATTTATTTCTTCAATATATTAAATATATAAGATTAAACCAACTATGAAAAAGTATTTAGGTACACCATAAATTTAATAATATTTATTACGGATTTTAATGACTTCATGGACCAAAAAAACTCAGTCAAAACATCTTTATTGTTTTAGTTTCCTCTGTCTACGGTTTTTTCAGACGGCCGATAGCACACCCTCGTGTTCGAGTTGACTACATACATTATAAATAATAAGTCAAGCCATTATTTTTCAATGAATGTCTTATATTTATAAAAAAAAGTTGGCAACACAAGCGTTTTCAGTTTTGAGGTTATAATAATGATTATTTTTATATTTAAGCTTTTTATAAAGCCTAAGTTACGTCTAGAGTGCATACAACACAATTACTAATGATTAAAATTTTGTTACGAAATGCTTGTATTAAAAAAAATAGTATAATACTTACGAATGAAAAGACAATCCGAACATTTTCTTTTCACTATCACTTTTACACCCTGTCACGCTACACCGCACCATTTTTTAAACTAAATTGTAGATATATTCAGTCTTTATCGTTTACAAGTAATTTCATTAAAAAAATCTTTGCTGAAAATCAGTAATTTATATTTTAATCAAGACGACTACAATATTTTGCAGCTAGCTGTCAAAATTTGTTTCGCAAACTACTTTGCGAAACACGAAAAAAGCGGCACGCTGTATGAAACAAAAAATAGCATCATTCTATTTCTTTCTTTTACACAGCTTTCGCATAAGTTGTTCTCTTTCTCGTGCGAATGAGATAAAACACATCCCAAAGTCTATAGCTTTCTCTGTCTACGGTTTTACGCAATGGGATTCATTTTGCCGCGCTTTTGGAAAGCGGATGAAATTTTTTGTGTTCTTTGATAATAATTTTGCAAGAAGTGCTAAACGCGTATTAATAGTGGGTTTAATAAACATTGAGTGTTTGTGAATGTGATTTACTGTCGAAGAATGGAAAAAAGTTCAACAGTCTGCTATTTTCAAGAATCGTCACAAAATGAATCGATGTGATTCGATAAACGCCCACTCTTTATCGAATTTTGGAGGGAATATCCTCCAATAAACAAGGAACTTAAAATTATAATAAAGTTTTTGACTGAAGGACTTGTATCCATGGTCAGAATAAATTAATTTTTTTTAACTCGACACTGGCAAAATGCAACTGTTGCCATAATATTAAAAAAAAAAATACAATGGCTGTCAAATTCCTGCGGGGTATTCTGGTCCAAAATAGCTTCTCGTTTTGCTAGCGCCCACTGTCAAATTTTAACAATATTTTTTAAAAATCTTGAAATTCTTACAATGCCAATACCATATACAAGAGAGATATATACCGCGCTTAGGTCATTTTTTTGTATGAAAACAAAGTCACCAAAACATGGTGGGGTGCGGGGGATGGGTGGCTAGATTTGATTGGCTCGTTCAAGGTGACGTCACAGTTACGCCACAGATTAGGTAATAGTTAGAGGCATAACATGACTTTCTAGTGATGTGGTAAAGTCGCTATATCGTATCGATAAGAAAATATAAGTTACTGTTATTCTTAAGTTTAATGAGAAAGTTCGTTGTATTGTATACGAGAGATATTTTAATATAACTTCAATTATTGTTTTATTATAGCTTAAATGTTTTCTCATCTCTATTACCTCCCAAAGTACCCGAATAAACATTTTATATGGTTTCACTAAAATATAAATAGGTCCATCGCACGCATAAAATTTTTACTCCTAATTTTAATAAATTATGCGTGCGAATACGCACCCTATAAGAATAAACAATAAATGTTAGATAGCGAATTATTTGTTTTTAAATTAGTGACAAATTTAACATTATGTATTTTAAAAGCTTCGTTACACTTCTCTTATTATAAGCTTCATAATAACCATTCATGAATTAAATACCAGTAACCCTGTATAATATTAAACCTCGATAATTTTGGTACCTTAATATACCTAATACCTACCTACTTCAAAAATTTCAATAACATTTTTGTCGATAAAATTTGTGGTGTAATTTTAAATTTGTGTCTTATCACTAGTTTATCCGGGCGTAAGAGAGAACGAGATAATGTTATACAAATTTACCAAGAAAGAATGAGACGAAAAGAAACTTGGCCATTTTTATATTGCATTTTATGTTAAACATTTTTCAATGATTATTATCGGAATAATAACTTGCCTGTGTAATAAGATTTCGTCTTTTGCGTAACTGAATGTAGCGCTAGTCTTTCCGCGCCTTTTTATTGAACAATACGGCATTTTTATTAATTATTTTTCATTAAGTATGTGAATGTCACGCTGTCAATGTCGGCCGTGGAATGAACACGAAAAAGAGGCGGAGCTACGAGCTTATGTTGATTCAGGCATATGACTTGGCGACTGTTACCTCATTTTAGCTTCCATCTCTAGCTTTATGATCTGTGGCCAATACAAACTCAAATGCAACTTCAAGTTTTTTTATTTAGCATCTTTTAGGCGCCTCAAAGTGGGGTTTTTGAAAATAAAAATGTGTTTATAGGTTACTTTTTGTTTACGTTTTGCTGCGCCACCGTCTCTTTTTTGTGCAGAATTTAGGCCCTTCTTAGCTATGCTGTCAAAAGTCAAAATATGTCAACTGTCAAAAACACGTCGTGCTTATTTCCCCGGTTTCCGGCTTCTAGTTTTTTTGGATTTGTTTGCATTTTTATTAAAAACAGCCGCCCACTTCATTGTTTCTAAAAAGGCACTCCGCAATACTTGAATCTTCTCACCCTACAGTAATTTTGAGGCTCTGGAATTTACAAACGAGAAAATTTGTTGTATAGTTTAGTTGTGTTTGCAGATAAGGCCAAAAGTTCAAAGTAAGTAAACATATTATGCAATGTAAAACACGTTATCTATCACTACGCTATTATATAGCGGCGATAAATCCAGTAATTATTTTTTTTAAATAATTTTAATTCATTAAAATTCTATAAGGTACAGACTGTTTCAATCATAAATCTATCTACCCTGTGTGGTATCAGTTGGTATATTTGTATGTTATTCCACAATCTAAGCTATCCTAGGTGGATACAACTCGCACATGACTTCCAAACTTTGGTAATATAACATTTGCTTCAAAACTGACCTACTGCTAACTTCATTAAACCATTCAGGAGTTAATTATTTATTCACTTTTGTGTATTGTCCAAAGTTCAATAAGTGCTAACTATGGTGTCACACTGCTCCTAGTGTCTCATGTCCCTTCAAAATTCCTGGACCATAAACTGATATTATTGCCAGATTGTTGGAAATATTGTGAGCAATGTGTGATTTTGTTATAATAAATATCATTTTGCTCTCTTTTCTTACCTTATTCTAAGTACCTAACTGGTGAATTTAATTTTTATAAAATAAATAACTACAGTGAAATCATTCAGTGTTTCTGTGTGCTCACTATTGTTCATGTATGTAACATATTATGTACCTATGTTATCAAATTATGTGATTAATAAACTTCTGATAATAATCTTGCACAACTTGAAAATTATTAAATTAAATGCCTATTCAAATTGAACTTTGTGCTGTGTTATAAAATTATTTAATGGTAGCAGCACCTAATAGTTTTACCTACTAAAATATGGCCTGTTAATTAGTCTGAAATTCTAATGTTCAAGCTACCTACTTACCTACTAAATTTCAGATCAACCTACTGTATTTTTAGCCATGTCCTCATCCCTGATTAAGCCTTTTTTGAGTAAAAGGGTTTTCTAAATTAAAAAAAAATGTTGAAAAGATGCCATGCCATATTAAGTTTATCAGATTTTAAGGTTTTACTTATCATTCATAGCAGTACAACCGCCAACATGAGTAGAGTGAGGACCTGACTAAAAGTTAACTGGTAACATTGTTTAGGTAAAGGTGTAATTGTTTTTTTTTTAGATGTTCAAACTTGGCATCAACTTGACCAGAACTATAACGGTGACAACAAAACGTGCCATGTCTCAAGAAGCCGAAGTATTATTCGAAACTCTAAACAATGCTGGAATCGTAACACTCAATAGGCCAAAGGCATTAAACACATTGAATACTTCAATGGTCGCCAGTATGTTACCAAAACTACAAGAATGGGAAAAAACAAAGACCTTGGTCATCGTAAAAGGTGCAGGGGAGAAGGCATTTTGTGCCGGAGGCGATGTTAAACTTGCTATTGATAAGATTGAAGGGCCCAGGTTTTTTTTTACAGAATACAATGTGAATTACCTTATTGGTAAATACAAGATCCCGTACATAGCATTTATTGATGGGATTACGATGGGAGGTGGTATGGGGTTGTCTGTTCACGGTCAATATAGAGTAGCTACGGAGAAGACAGTTATTGCGATGCCAGAGACGAAGATCGGACTGTTCCCCGATGTTGGGGGTTCTTACTTCCTGCCGAGGTTGCAGGTCAATCTTGGACTGTATTTGGGTTTGACTGGTGAGTTAGTTCTAAAGTATTTCACATTTTTACACATTTTGGTATGAATACCTATTATTCTTAGCTAGAGTCACACTTCTCTCTCATATTGGTCTCATACATTCAGCTAGAGCCTTGAGCCTGAGTTTTCCAAAACTCATAATTACAGTGAATGGTTTGATTCAACAAATTCAACAATTCTTCTGCTGTATGCCTATAAAAACACGGGTTTATCACGTGCTTAAGAGTGACATCCATAGTCCATAGTAAATAATAATAAATATCCAACTAAAACAATAAATATTTCCAGGTGACAGATTAAAAGGTAAAGATGTAGTAAAATCAGGCATAGCAACACACTTCGTGCCGAGCAAGCGTCTCGGCGAATTAGAGAAGCTACTTTCAAGATGCACAAATGAGATAGAAGTGAGCAACTTGCTGAGCAAGTTCAACGAGCCCCCGGAAGAGTTTGGTTTAGCACAACACATTAAACATATTAATTACTGTTTCGCCGCCTCTACTATTGAAGAGATTGTTGAAAGACTGGAAAAGGTGCAGAATGATTGGTCGAAGAAAACTTTGGATGTGAGTAAAAAATATCCCATCAAAAACATAAATGTGAAAAGAGAGCCAAGTTCAATATTACGATGTATGTACTCATAGTTACCTATGATTTGGTAGTTGACTTCAACGACAAAAGAAGTGAGATCTAAATGGGTGCCAAGTTCAATGGTCAGTCCTGAAAAATATTTACAACAACAAAATATTTTATTACAACTTAAAAGATTATTTCTTCTTATCACTTAGAATTAATATTATTTTGAAGCCTAAAGACTGACTTGGCCAGTTCTCATAATATACTAGGTAGGTACTCTCTTAACTTTAGCTTGATCACTATTAAACGCACTTAATGCTAATTAGTGCGCCACCGTCTTATATCGTGTAAATTAGTCCCCTCCATCCATTGGTTGTCTGGAAGAAATCGCTCTTTAACGATAAGACCGCCACTCGTACATTGTAATTTTTAATTTTAATTATGTACCTACTTATGTATTTTCTGTAACATTATGTGGTGTACAATAAAGTATCTATTGTCTTATCTTAATGATATTTCGTCGTATGGTACCCATGAGAACTAGCCAAGTCAAACTTTGGGCTTCAAAATAATATTAATTCTAAGTGATAAGAAGAAATAATCTTTTAAGTTGTAATAAAATATTTTGTTGTTGTAAATATTTTTCAGGACTGACCATTGAACTTGGCACCCATTTAGATCTCACTTCTTTTGTCGTTGAAGTCAACTACCAAATCATAGGTAACTATGAGTACATACATCGTAATATTGAACTTGGCTCTCTTTTCACATTTATGTTTTTGATGGGATATCATTGCTTTTTGTACAGTACTTTTTAGTATGTAATAGGTTAAAGACACTCAGTCATAATAAGATTAATACCAAATGATTATTTTATTGCACCTCCCCCCACCCCACTGCCACTGCCCACTGCTCCACGGCACGGCCGACGCACCGCGGCCCGTGAGCCTCGCCGTGCTTCGATATACCTATACCTATAATTAATTTAGTACTTATTTATATATAGCATTCATGTGCACTATTGATTTGAATATTGTACCTAATCAATTGATTTTTAAACAATACTAGTTACTGATAAATTTATCTATATTCACCCAGCTATCTAATACCTACCGACTACCTGAATGGAAATTTAACTTTTTAGATCATCTGGAACTGGATTAGAATTTCGATCAAAAGAAACCTAAGCTGACAAGACTTGTAATGACGACGACTTGGCGGGGGCACTGCCGTGCCCCCAGATACCGCCACATACCTATAATATTATGACTATACGTTACATGTAGGTACGTAGGTATCTAAAATGTTTACACCAACTAGCACCTAAGGCGATATACATACGTTATTTTTATTGTAAACAATGTTAATATTATTACCTCTATGTTACTGAGCCGCCTTGATGCTGGTGAGTCGATATATTGATAGGTATTTACATAGGATAGACAATTGTTACGTAGGTACCAGGAACCTATTTTTATTAGTGACTAGCTGTGCCTAGCTGATTTACCCGCTATACAGTTTGGTACAGTAGTGTATATTATGTTATTCCAGGGGTCTAAGCTATATTTATTATACCAAATTTAAAGTCAATCGGCCCACCCGTTTAGGCGTGAAAAAGTAAAAAACATATATCCATACGTACAGTAGGTATAAAGTTTGTATTTATAATTATATTAGTAGGAATAGTGGACTCGCGCGCACTTCGTAGTATCTAACAGAAAATAGCCGCCTACACAAAAATTATAGCAACATGCAACATGTATTGCTTTATGCGTACCTCGGCGTCTCAAACTTTAATATCATAATTTTTTTAAAAATTAATAACAATTTAAAATGATAAAAAAATACTAGTTTCTGATTTTTCCCTTTGTTACTACAACATTACCTATCGGGATGCCAAATTTCAGCTTTCTAGGTCATCTGGAACTGGGATATTACTTTTGATCTATCCCTCAGTATGTATTAACTTCACCGATTACTGGATGTTTATATCTAAATAACCGTTTGAGCTGTGTTATTGGAATTTGGAACAGAGATATAGTTCGTATATTTAAGTATATGTGCCAAATTTGACTTGTCTATGTGTAATAGTTTTTGTATAACGAGGGTGTAAAAAGTCGTCAAAACGCGCTTTGGACGGTTCGTGTAATATAACACACGGCGCGGTCGCCAGTTCCTTTGCTTGAACTTGGCTTGACTCGCTGCCGCGTGTCTAGATATGTTATAGATAACAGGCGAGACCCACAGTTTTACGTGCCTACCGAAACACGGTAGAGAAAAACTTGCCACACACTGAGACTTGGACCTAGGACCTCCAGATTACACAACCACTGAAGTTTATGTAGTAATCCGTAGGCAATGGGCTAGGACGCTACAAGAGACAGAAATTTGCATTACAAAAGTAGGTTTGTCCATCTGGACTGTCAAGAAAATAATTTAATTACATTATTTATTTTTATAATTTAATTTTTACTACAGTACCTATGTATACGAAAAAATATTCTTGTGCCTGTGCTTCTGTGCTCAATAAATATTTATCTTTCTTTCTTTCTTTCTTTCTTAATATATATTATGATTTATTATTCCCATTCCAGACTTTACACAACATGTGCCCAGGTTCCCTCAAGATAACGCTCCGAGCATTACAACGAGGAGCCCAACTTGACCTCGGACAATGTCTCAAGATGGAGTACAGGCTCGCGTGCCGATCCACTGAGAACCACGACTTCCCTGAAGGTATCCTAATTATTTACATCTGCCATGCTATGCCTAGTTACTTAAATGTTCAAAACAGTTATATATATTTTTAAGGGTAGTGAGTGTACCTAAGTAGATTTTTTATAATGTAATCTCACTGTTTGCCAAAGACCTCCCTTACAATCCATATGTTCGCAGGCAGGCAGTCCAGGAGCCCTTATCGTCCCCATCTTATTCTAGGCCGGGCCTTGTTTACTTGTAGATAATAAAAAATGACTTATGACGTTTTTTGTATTATGACGTAAAATCCCTACAAAGGTATATTCACTTGCGCCTTGAAGATGCCCAAGTTAGGTAATCTATACTGCCCCACTGCTGGGCAAAACCATAAACCTCTCCCAAATCCTTCCAAGTATCTCTTTCCTATACCACCTCGACCCAGTCGTCTTGATCGCGTCTTTATAAACTCGCCACCTTTTCCGGAGCCGGCAATTATTTTTTTTTATATAATTTAAATTGTTTGTTCCAGGTGTCCGTGCTTTATTAATCGACAAGGACAACAAGCCTCAATGGACCCACAAGTCCATAGCAGAGGTCTCCGACGACTATGTGGAAGATTTCTTCAGGAAACTGCCTCAAGACAAGGAACTTTACTTCATCGACTCCAAACTTTAGACCAGATGAAAGAAAGAAAAAACATTTATTGCCAATCATAACATAGACCACAACAGTTTAAGTGTAGTTACAATTTTTTTTGAGAAAAAAAAAAAAGTAATAATCATAATAAAAAACATTACAATTTACAGAAATACACAGATATTGGCAAAAGGGACAGCCACGTAGCAGATGGCTGATGGATGGTTGGCAGATACGTATGAAAATTATTATAATTATTGTAACATATATAAAGGAAATTATTGTAATAACATTTATAATAGAGTTGAAAAGGGGCTTTCTCTTGAAAGAAACCTTTTTAAAATTCATATTCCATTAAAACACTAGATTTTTTTAAAAATTGTAAGAATGTCTTCCTTTTTATACTTTGCAAGTACTTATAGATTTATTACTTGCACGAAAATAAAAGACAGGTTTTTGAAAACAGGGATGTGTTAGCCATTGAAATAATTAAAATTGTGCCTGTTTTTTTCGTAATAAGAATCAGTGATGTTTTTATGAATCAGGGTTAAAATTATTTTTAGATGTTTTATAAACTAGTTTTTTGTTGTAAGTGAACTTAATTTTGTATTGCATCCATGTTTATGTAATGGAAATTGCTTTAAATGCATTTAACTTTATACATTTCAAGTTAAACAAATATTGTTAGGTAAGCAAAGTCTATTGTAGTAGCAAGTGCCTTTATTATTAAGTAATTAAAATATTCATTAGGCATGGTAAAGCATCGTAAAGAATTTTTTCTTTAAATTATTAAAATATACATTTAAAATGTTAAATTTTGCATTATATATTGGATGTTTTCTAAAAAGTATGTTACATATAAGAAACTGATATATTTTTTATGATATTGTTATGTCTAAAGACTGTCGTAAAACGCGCATTAAAATTATTGCCATATTTACCTACATCTATTTTTATTTCAATACAAATTTATATACCAATGTTTAATTCATATTTAATCATTTTGATGAATTATAAATCTAATTTGAAACAATATATTTATGTACCAAGTCTTTATTTCATAGGTTATAGTCACACAAATTGACTGTAACAAGTACACCGATTTCCGTATTAATTGGTCAGATCATAGTTAATTACATCAATTTCAGTCTTCTTCTTCTTCTTTTCGAGTCGAAAATGGCTATATATATATATACATACATATTTTATTAATTTTTGTTTTTAAAATATACGTATAATGTTAAATTCAGTAATTTAATCAATTTCAGTAATCACGTATCATTATTAGAACTGGGCAATCCTTTCGATAATTACTCCAATTAGTTGATTACACAATTTGACATATACGGTCATATACCATGTTGCAATTATTACTAATTACTAGTAATAGCACTGTCGTTTGTAATAATTTATCCCTGGTATACTTAATACGAATTATATAAGTGATGGTTTAATAAAAACTATGGTTGCAAAATGTGGGTTTGCCCAGGGATCCACACTTGGACCTATGAATTTTTTTTTGTTCTCTTCTACTAAATAGCTTCGATGTTTCATTTTGGTTTCAAATTTCTGTATTTTCCTATTAATATATTACTGAAAATACAGAGTATGACGATTTCACCAACTGAAAAGATAAAATAATGTAATTTTGTAACAAAAAAGAAAGAATTGATATTTTATGATTAAAGAACGAATATTTACCGTTACGTAGGACTGATAAGATAGGATCATTATTCCGAGACCTTTTAATACAACTGGTTTCTGAAAGTATTAAATTTGAGATTATTTTACCCAAAAAATACTAAAACAGATTTACATTCTGTATGTAATGTAGATATGTACCTGAGCTCTCATCATAGCAATGAATACCAGTTGCCTGATTCTAAAAGTGCTTTCTTGGCAATGATGCCACCCTGAGAAGTACATAGCCATGGACAGTTTAGAAGCCTCAATAGTTATATCTCCAGCATTCCATAGGAAAAAACCGGTGCTGATCAATACGGCCGTCGAAGTAAGGGCTGTCGCAGATACGTTTACGAATGTTCGCTCCGATTTCTGTGAAAACAAATTACAAGTGTCCAAATAATTGGGGTTTATACTCCAACTGAACAGGTTACAACTGTCAGAGCCAAATCTCAATATAATTATTTTTGATTGAATGAAGTCTAAATTATTTTTAACTTAATAAATAAGTACTAACCATCATTTGTGTCATGAGAAACACCAGCATCAGAATGACGAATACAATTTGCCCGCTAAAGATACCTCTGCAGATATTACGAAATTTTCCAAAACACCTAGGATAAAAATTATGATTAATAAACAACTAAAACAACATATTAAATAACTTATTTACTTGTTTTGCCCTCATTAAAAAACCTTTTTTGCTGATCTTTTTGTAACACTATCTTTCTTTGTGCCAAATTTCATATCAGTTAAGCGGTTTAAACTCTTCCTACTCTCTATCTTCATTAAGTCAATAAAAGACACCTTTCATATATTTAGAAACAGTAAAACAACTTACTCTATTGTTTTCGAGTGCAAGGTAATCCCAACTATAAAAGCCTTTTCGTACTTCCGTTCTTTTTCGCGCTGACTCTCATTAGTTTCGAAGATCTTTTCAAGGCTGTAGAAGTAGCTTTGCAGGTTTTCGTACAGATAGGTCATGGTAGTGGTGAGAGTAATGACGACCATGTAGGAAGCGACGATACGACTCACGAACATCCACCAGATGACGTTGTTGATGATCCGCATTATATTGGCTGCATTGGAGGTATCGTCGACGAGCGGCCATGTCGTTAAGACCGTTGTGAATGTACCTTCTTCAAGTTTATTAAAAAAAATTAAATACACTAGCTAAGAGTCTATTGAATTTAATAAACGAGGGCGGAACGAATGTTTTAATTCACAGCATAAAAACTGCTTGACTGATTTGATAAAATTTAATTAGAACTGCCTGTAACGTGTTCAAACAAAAAAGAAATTTTCAAAATCAGTTTAAAGCGTTTTCGAGTAATCGGTAAACACATAGAAAAGTCAAAATCGACGAATTAAAACCTTCGCTCTTTTTGTGAGTTAGTTAAAAACAGGATACTACTCGTATCATGTTTAAAACCTTTTATGATAATGTTAATGATAATTAAAATCGATATACCTACCTGACTTAATAACCTGCATTAGAGCACCAGCAGAATGAAGAATAACAGATGCTATACAGCTCAGCGCAAGAGCCGCGGAATCTCGTTTTGATTTCCGCAAAACATCCTCTTCTACGGCCTCATCGTTAAACACCTTCATTACCTTCAGGATCTCCGATAACAGATTCCTTATTTGATTTTTATTGTTCCACAACATTAAGCTGTAACTCCATAACAGAGGATGTGATATCCCATATATTAACAAATCAGATTCCTGCTTCATAGACAAGTTTTTCTGAGTTATAAAAGACCCCCATTCATAAACAATAAAAAATGGTATAGTCATGTTTAAACACTTTGATAACCAGCGGTATGCTTTGGCAAAGGTTTTGGATATATCGTGATGTTCAATCCAAAAATTAGGCGAGCCGAGAAAGAAGACGATGTAACTAATGTTGTAGAAATATTCGGATGTTTTAGACATTTTGAAGGCGGCTTCTTGTAACTGAAGCTGTCACAGAATGGGCACACATTGTAACATCGTATGTGGTTTGATAGTTAAGTCATTAAATGTTTACCATGTCCTATAATTTGGAATCGGTTACACATGTGATACTGTTTAATTAGGCAATAATTGTCCTGCATGTCATTAATCTTTTCCACTGTGGTACCCTCAGTGTGGCCTGTATTCAATACTATGTCAACTAGATTTAATGAAAGAGAGCTTCGTGATTTACTTTTTTATTTTATGTAAGAAATAACATTGTAGTCTAAGAATTTTGCTGACACAGAAGTGAGAAAACAGAATACGTGGACTTTACCAGCTGAAACAGAAAGTTATAATTAACATTTTAGGCACATTTGCTATTTACTGACTTTACAATGATAATTGAGCATAGATACTTACAGAAATATAAGATTCATATGAAAGATGTATGATACCGAACCCTTTGATCAGTACTGGTCGCTGCAAGAAACAAGGTTTAAAGGGTTTTGAAGAGCGTGGCTTACCTAATGGTTTAATAACTCCGAAACTTGACACATTAAGAGGCGAGTGTCAGAATATTTATTGCTGGTATTAATGTCAGCGTCAGCTACTGATTCATATATAGACACAAATCTTCAAACTATCTAGAGTCTAGAGGGATAAGAGAACTTTAATTTATGTTGTACAATGTAGTACCATATCAAAGTATACCTGTGCGAATATTGTAGAGATCATGACTAACTTCCGCACCCTTACTGAGCTGGATCCGGTGCAGTGCTGCCAGCCTGAGGAGTGCATGGCTGTGCATAATTTAGCAGCCTGTAAGATCAATGAGAATGTGCATTCATAAGTTTCCGGAAGGTATATAAAGCTAGGAAGCTAAAGCCCTACAAAATCTATTTTGATATCTTCAAATCTTAAGTATTTTAGAAAAACGAAAATTCTGGATCCACTACTGATAGAATCTCTGGCTTGTCTGTCAGTAACATCCTACGAAGGAACTTGTAGTTCCACATTCAACTGTTGTCATTGTGTGACTATCTTATTAAAGGTTCGTACTTCTTCCGTAACGTCGCCAGCATTGCACATAAAAAGCCCTGTGCCACATAGTATGCTAAAGGCAGCCAAACCCAATGCTCCAGCGGTTATCAGTGAGATCTCAGAGTCCTGAAAACATAACATATTGGACACTTCGGCCAAAAATTATGAGCGCTTTAAAACCCCGCCTGTTCATTTGCTTACCATTAATTCAGTCACTATCGAGACTAGGAACAATACATAATATGTTAAATACTATTTGACTGCTGAAAATCCACGCGCAGATAGATTTACTTTGATTCACGCATCTGGGAAAATATTTATAATAACACTTGTATTTTTTAATTCAATTCAGATTTGATCAAAGTCTTGCAACACCTTGAAACTTACCCCAATGTATCTGAATGCAATTTGATCCCCGTTTTATAAGCTTTTTCGTACTTGAGTTCTTGTTCTTCCTGAGTCAGCGTCTTGTCAGTAGGTAAATATATCGTTCAGGCTGTGGAAGTAGCTCTGTAAGTTAGTAAACTGGTGGCTCATGCAGCAAGTCAAGGCGAAGACGAAGGTGTAGATGCACATGACTCTTGCCAATAACAACCACCACGCGGTGTTCCAGAATACTCGCTGCATTTCCGCTATTAGTGACGTGTCGTCGACCAGGGCCCCTGGTCGAGGGGCCATGCTGTTATCACTGTTGTAAATGTTCCCGCTGGAAAAAGCATCAAAAAGAAATGAAAAAGATCAGACGCCGTACTGGCTTAATTACTCTGGTGGTGGCGAACATTAAGTATAATATAAGATGACACAAATAAATGTTCTAAGACACAGACCCGTAATGTTAAGCGGCTAATAGTCGCTGAACCTCTGTCTCACTCGCACGATATAACAAATTGTCAGTCAGTGGAAATGTGTTAAATTGAAAATTTAGCTCATATTTTTATACAATTTTTTAAAGTATAACCAGTTTGATAATTTATAAAATGGTTGAGGCATGTTTAAAGATATATGTATATTTTTCATATAATTGAGAATGCCGTTGTTGTTATTTAAGGTAGCAAACTGGGAATACTTATAGAAATAGTATTAAATAAGAGCTCAATTTTCAATTTAACACATTTCCAAAAAGTAAATTTTATCAATTGTTATTTGACAATAAGTTAAATAGTGCGAGCGAGACAGAGGCTCAGCGGCTATTAACCCCTTAAAAGGCTTTTTTTTAATCTACTATATAAAAATAAGTCGGGTTTTCCTTCCTGACGCTATAACTCCAGAACGCACGAACCGATTTCCACGTTTTTGCATTCGTTGGAAAGGTCTCGGGCTCCGTGAGGTTTATAGCAAAGAAAATTCAGGAAAAATTTCAACAGACATTTCTTCATTTTTTAATCACCAAACGAAATGTTACATAAAACGAAGCCATCAGGTGGCGAAACGGAGTTCGCCGGGTTTGCTAGTGTCGTATAACACACGGCTGGGTTATATGACAAAGTTGAGAAACACATAATAGGTATGTATCTTGACTACAGATGTAAATACACCGATTTAAAACGTTATATTCCAAATCTTGTGGTATAATACTCCAAATACACAATTTCAAACAGTTTAAAACTCTCCTACAAATATAAAAAAAAATATTTTATTCTTCGTTATTTTGAGCAATTATTGAGTTAAAACCTACTACGTTAACATTACAGCAATGCCATGTCGCCAAAGTAAAAAAATCCTATACCCCTGCAATAAGTAGGTAAGTAAACCTACCTATAGTAAAAATATTATACAACATTAATAAAAAAGAAGCAAAACTAATATAATAAATCACCCTCAAAACAACAATAGCAAAATATTAGTTAATAGAATTTTAATAAAAGTTTATAGAATATCAATAGAGAGTAAGTAGGTACCTATTTCCTACAATATTGTCGAGATACCTACAACTGATTACGATATCGTAACGAGGCAAGAGTGTGAGTTTAGTTAAAACCGAATTAAAATTATTAGGTATACCTAAAGTAGGTATATTTATTATGTGGTTATCAAAAAAGTTTTTAATTCTATTCAACCTATAGTTTTTTATTACGAACACAGAGCTTTCACCGTATCAATGTAGTTTTTATAACTAATTCCTATCTCTCCACTTGGTCGGACGGACCAAACTAACTGAACTTACGGTACCTACTTGTAACGCCTATATTTAATATCAGTAAGTACTCAATCTCGATGCGACGTTGCCAGCTTTCAACTCTACATACACGGTAAAGTAAAGAGTATCTCTTTACCGTGGTGCGGCACCGGCACTGCTCTTTATGTATGTGTGTGAGTGTACGTAGTTATAGGTAGATTGCGAGTGTGTGAAAATGCGACGTTGCCGTTTGGTGCTGCGCCCGCACTGCTCTTTATGTATGTGTGTGAGTGTACGTAGTATAGGTAGATTGCGAATGTGTGCATTTGGTTAGATTGGTTAAGTTACAAACCGAATTAAATTATAACAAGCTTTTATTTGACAGAAAACAGACAGGTGAATGGTCTGTTGTCTGTCTATCTGTATTCAAATCCTAAACGTTTGTTTGCGCGCGTGTAGCTTAGGTGAGAATGTGTGAATTAGGTGAAAATGTGAAGAAAGTGTTCATCCCGTTGTGGATGTAATGACAAAAAACAAAAGTGCTTAGAAGGGATACATCATGTCGGTAACAAATGTTACAACCAGTATAATTATTCAGAACATACAGATTACGTTGAGGACATTAATTAGATAAAAATAAGTTTTTTTTTTAATAATTTTATCAGTAAGTTTAGTACAACACATACACCTACCTATTATTATGCTGATCACATCAGAAAAAAACTTGTAAATACAACTTATGAATACGTACCAGCTTACTTAAATTTTATTATATATTTTCATTACTATCGCACATGCTTTTTATTCAAAATTCTATGATCATTCTATAGAAAATCCGTCTAATCGCTTAGCTACCGCTATGAGTTCAGCGCTACCGAACGCTCATTCAAACGGCTGCAGTTCCGTGTATATAGCTTTATTGTAATGATTAAAGGTTTTTTAGAAAGCTGATGAAAGAAACTAAATATTTTATAATAACCTATATTTGCATTATCCTAACGGTTACCAAGTTATATACATAAGAAGAAATTTTTTTTTAGAAATTATGTTTTTTGGAATTATTTCCTTTCTTACTTACTTCACATTAATAGTTCTTAGAAATAAAATGATGCTTATTTAATAACCTTTCATTTGACACCCTACTTAAGTAAATCGGTTTAGTAGATATTGAAATAACCCGCACAATAGAATAGGCTGGCGGCCATCTTTGTGACGTCATAACTACCCCCTCTATACACTTAGGAAGTGACTACCGCACTTTTCGTGTTCAGGAAAATATGACAAATAAGTACATACCAATAATCTGTATGGCGGAGATGTGTCCCACGGAAATTTTATTTTTTTGTATTGGGGACCGTACTATATGCAAAATTCGTAACTCAAATAAAAGCTTGTAATAATTTAATTCAATTTTTAACTAACAATAAAAAAAAAAATATTCACACACTCTCACCTCAACTACACACACATACGTAAATGATTTGATTACAGATAGACAGACAACAGACCCTTCACCTGTCTGTTTTCTGTCAAATAAAAGCTTGTTATAATTTAATTCGGTTTGTAACTTAACCAATCTAACCAAATGCACACATTCGCAATCTACCTATACTACGTACACTCACACACATACATAAAGAGCAGTGCGGGCCCGCACAATACGGCAACGTCGCATTACATACACACTCGGAATCTACCTATACTACGTACACTCGCACACATACATAAAGAGCAGTGCAGACGCCGCACAATACGGCAACGTCGCACGACTAGGGCGGATCCAGGATTGGGCCCTGGGGGGGAAGGTGCAAAAATATTATTATAACGTTAACTACAAAATGTGTGAGTTTTGCTCGCTCTGAACAGTTAAAAAATTCAAATATTCTTAAAAGATATATGCAAAATTCGTAACTCAAATTAAAGATTGTAATAATTTAATTCAATTTCTAACTAACAATAAAATAATAATAATATTCACACACTCACGTCAACTACACACACATACGTAAAAGATTTGATTACAGATAGACAGACAACAGACCCTTCACCTGTCTGTTCTGTCAATAAATAATAGCTTGTTATAATTTAATTCAATTTGTAACTAAACCAATCTAACAAAATTCACACATTCGCAATCTACCTATACTACGTACACTCACACACATACATAAAGAGCAGTGCGGACCCGCACAATACGGCAACGTCGCATTACATACACACTCGGAATCTACCTATACTACGTACACTCACACACATACATAAAGAGCAGTGCAGACGCCGCACAATACGGCAACGTCGCACGACTAGGGCGGATCCAGGATTGGGCCCTGGGGGGGAAGGTGCAAAAATATTATTATAACGTTAACTACAAAATGTGTGAGTTTTGCTCGCTCTGAACAGTTAAAAAATTCAAATATTCTTAAAAGATATATGCAAAATTCGTAACTCAAATTAAAGATTGTAATAATTTAATTCAATTTCTAACTAACAATAAAATAATAATAATATTCACACACTCACGTCAACTACACACACATACGTAAAAGATTTGATTACAGATAGACAGACAACAGACCCTTCACCTGTCTGTTCTGTCAATAAATAATAGCTTGTTATAATTTAATTCAATTTGTAACTAAACCAATCTAACAAAATTCACACATTCGCAATCTACCTATACTACGTACACTCACACACATACATAAAGAGCAGTGCGGGCCCGCACAATACGGCAACGTCGCATTACATACACACTCGGAATCTACCTATACTACGTACACTCACACACATACATAAAGAGCAGTGCAGACGCCGCACAATACGGCAACGTCGCACGACTAGGGCGGATCCAGGATTGGGCCCTGGGGGGGAAGGTGCAAAAATATTATTATAACGTTAACTACAAAATGTGTGAGTTTTGCTCGCTCTGAACAGTTAAAAAATTCAAATATTCTTAAAAGATATATGCAAAATTCGTAACTCAAATTAAAGCTTGTAATAATTTAATTCAATTTCTAACTAACAATAAAATAATAATAATATTCACACACTCACGTCAACTACACACACATACGTAAAAGATTTGATTACAGATAGACAGACAACAGACCCTTCACCTGTCTGTTCTGTCAATAAATAATAGCTTGTTATAATTTAATTCAATGTGTAACTAAACCAATCTAACAAAATTCACACATTCGCAATCTACCTATACTACGTACACTCACACACATACATAAAGAGCAGTGCGGGCCCGCACAATACGGCAACGTCGCACGACTAGGGCGGATCCAGGATTGGGCCCTGGGGGGGAAGGTGCAAAAATATTATTATAACGTTAACTACAAAATGTGTGAGTTTTGCTCGCTCTGAACAGTTAAAAAATTCAAATATTCTTAAAAGATATATGCAAAATTTGTAACTCAAAAAAAAGCTTGTAATAATTTAATTCAATTTCTAACTAACGATAAAATAATAATAATATTCACACACTCTCACCTCAACTACACACACATACGTAAAAGATATGATTACAAATAGATAGACAACAGACCTTTCACCTGTCTGTTGTCTGTCAAATAAAAGCTTGTTATAATTTAGTTCGATTTCTAACTAACAATAAAAAAGAATTTTATACTACGAAGTAAGAAGACGAGCAAGACGCTCTCCTGTTGGTAAGAGATAACGCTGCCCATTATTAGTACAGTGCTACTCAGTATTTTACAAACGTACGATTCTGGGTGCACTGCGCCAACGCTTCTTACTTGAGAGTCATAAGATGATAAGACTCCTCAGCCCAGTAATTTCATTAGCTACAGTGCCCTTCTACCGAAGCACAGTAATGTTTGCACATCACTGCTCTCATCTGTGTGAATATTATTATTATATTATTGTTAGTTAGAAATTGAATTAAATTATTACAAGCTTTAATTTGAGTTACGAATTTTGCATATTTCTTTTATGAATATTTGAACTTTTTAACTGTTCAGAGCGAGCAAAACTCACACATTTTGTAGTTAACGTTATAATAATATTTTTGCACCTTCCCCCCCAGGGCCCAATCCTGGATCCGCCCTAGTCGTGCGACGTTGCCGTATTGTGCGGCGTCGGCACTGCTCTTTATGTATGTGTGTGAGTGTACGTAGTATAGGTAGATTCCGAGTGTGTATGTAATGCGACGTTGCCGTATTGTGCGGGTCCGCACTGCTCTTTATGTATGTGTGTGAGTGTACGTAGTATAGGTAGATTGCGAATGTGTAAATTTTGTTAGATTGGTTAAGTTACAAACCGAATTAAATTATAACAAGCTTTTATTTGACTGACAACAGACAGGTGAATGGTCTGTTGTCTGTCTATCTGTAATCAAATCTTAAACGTTTGTGTGTGTGCGTGTAGCTTTGGTGAGTGTGTGAATATTATTATTACTTTTACCGGGGTAAACTTCCTTTGCAGAAGGTCGACTAGGTGGGTACCCCAACGGTGCCGGTTATTCTACCGCCTGAGCAGTGATATGCAAACACTACTGTGTAGAATATCAATAGAAAGTATTTCCTACAATATTGTCGAGATACCTACAACTGATGACGATATCGTAACGCAAGAGTGTGAGTTAAGTAAGTAATTGGTTAGAAACCGAATTAAAATTATTATACCTAAAGTATATTTATTATGTGGTTATCAATAAAGTTTTTAATTCTATTCAACCTATAGTTTTTTATTACCAACACAGAGCTTTCACTGTATCAATCTAGTTTTTATAACTATTTCCTATCTCTACTTGGTCGGACGGACCAAACTAACTGAACAAAGTAGGTACCTACATTTAATATCAGTAAGTACTCAATCTCAATGCGACGTTGCCAGCTTTCATCTCTACATACGTAAACGAAAATGCAGGCGCCGCGCGGCCATCAGACGAGACGATGCGCTAGAAAGAGACGACGCTCTATCACAAAGGTGCCGACACCACCGCGTGTCTACGCGTTTTAGAGATGACCCGGGTGTACAAACTGGAACAAGTTTTAAAAAAATAGGTTCCGCTCATGAAGTCTTTCAATGATGCGAATGCGTCTGAATCTCAATAAAAAAGTCTCAGGATATATTGTTTCTTCGTCTATCAGTTATTTAGCTTAAAAGCAAAATGAACACAATAATTTGGGCAAGTAATACTCATATATGGTCGATTATTAAAATACATTTATTAGACAAAAATATACCAACTTATGACACACCGCTTATTTCGAATATATTAAAACCAACAATTTTAAAAGAATACCATTAATAAACAAGAATAAATACATTTGATAAATAAGCGTAACATACATTTGGCATAATTATTATTAAATATATTTTTTGTCGAATTTTAATTAATTTTCATAATATTTAAACTTCTAGCCAACCTTCATCAGCTGGAGCGGCACGATGTTATATAATATATTAGCTAAACTCGCGGCTTCACGCGCGCTCGCAAATTATTTTTTTTTTTTTTAAATAGTTTAAGTAATAGCGGACCCGAGCACACTTCGTAGCGCATAACAGTGGAAAAGAAGCGCAACAAATTGGGTTGCAATAAAGAAAATTTTGTTTAAGCCATTTTGACTTTGATTTTATTTCAATCCCCGCTAGTTTGTGAGTGTAGAACTAGTATATGTAGGCCTGTTTAAACCATGGCTATATTCTCTCCGCGCTCTCTCGCGACGGGAAAAGAAAACGAGGACAAGCAAGGAAAAGGTTAAATTCTAACATAAAAATTATTCTAAACACAATCCAAACAATTTTTTACAAAATTTCAATCGGTATAGCGGTTACGGATTTGCATACAAAAGTTTTTTTGGGAATAATTCGTTTCCGTGAGAATAACGCAAAATCCCATTATGTCGGTTATCTAAGTTACAAAAAGAACACGCTGTCCAAATTTCCGCTAAAAAGAAGAAGTGTTTACCGATTTCCTACAAAAACTTGCACCTCCTTCTCTCCTTGAAAGTTGATTTCGGGGATAAAAAGCAAAAATATTAGCTCTATTGGGTTATCGGTTTTAAATTTTCCATACATATTTTTACCCCCCCCCCCCCCCCCCTTTCAAAAGTGCATTTCTGCGGTTACGAATTTGCATACAAACGTTTTTCGGGAATAATTCTCATTCCCCGTTACATATTTTACTAAACGCGTACTTCCAAGTCTGAAGAGTCTTGAGTCAGTAAGAATTTTAGCCCATCTCTAATTGCAACGTCGCATTTCTCGCAGAAATGCGACGTTGCTAATAGATACGTTTCGTGAATATCTGGGATTGATCGAATGCCAATGTTGCCAGTGTTGTTGTTAAGAGTGGACGTGTTCTTGTTTTATTAACCAACTAGCAACTACGCACGTGTAATAGGTAGGTACGTAACTATTTAAAAACCTTTAAAATAAAACCGCATCAAATCTGTTGTGCAGTATTTTTTTACAAGCTTTTATTTATTTACTTTCACTTGTCTGTTGTCTGTCTGTCTGTTATCAAATCTTGCAAGTTAAATTTGACCCACTTCCCGGTGTCTGATCAAGCTGAAATTTTGTATGCATGCATAAATCGGATGACAATGCAATATTATTATAACATGGAGCTGATTTGATGATGGAGCTGGAAGGTGGCTATAGGAACTCTTTAAATAAACGACGTAATCCCACCGAGTTTGGGCTCATTTGATTCATCTTGACGATTACTTTATGGTAATAATAATAAAAGCTTATTTTTTTTTTTTATTATGAATAAAAGTTTGTTTTAAAAAGTTTTTTTTTGAATTTCACTTGTTTAGTTTTGCGCTCCTTTTACCCCCGTGTGGGGTGACAGGGAACTTGTCCGCCCTTTTTCTGTGTATTTTCTGTAAAATATTGAGGTGTATATATAAGTTTGTAGTATTCATTATGCCGCGACCTATCAGTACCGTTTGGGAGCATTTTTTGGTGTTGTGTGAAACTAACGCTAAAAAACATGTTACTTGTAGTTATTGTTCTGTGCAATACAAACACGCAATGGCCTTTAGATTAAAAAAACACTTATTAAACTGTGATAAATGTCCAAATGACGTGAAAGACTTATACAAACAAAACAGCACTTCGACAATACGCAACTCGACCCCAGAAGCAACTGTAGTTCCATCTTTGTCAACAACCACCGCACCATCGTCGTCGGCCATGGCACCGGCAGCGTCAGCGTTAGTCACAGAACCGACAACTGTGACACTACTGACATCGTCTGCCACATTGAATAATGAACATGACACAAGAAATCCTATAAATCATAACGACATTAATACTGCTTTAGCGAGGGCGGTATATGCATCAGGACAGCCGTTGTCAATGCTAGAATCTGAACATTGGAAAAGTGTGTTTAACCTTCTTGATCCATCCTATTCTGTACCGTCTCGATACGCATTGAGCAACACACTTCTCAACCAAGAATACAAAAGAGTAAAAGATGCAATGGATGTCAAATTGACCAAATCTTTGGCTCTTGGTCTCATTGTTGATGGATGGACTAATGTCAATGGCAAAGGCGTAATCAATTTTATCGTCACAACCCCGGAACCCATATTTTATCACGCAGTATATCCAGAGGTTCAAAGAGAAACCGGTGAATTCATTAGCAGCCATATAATAAAAATCATCAACGAAATCGGCCCTGAAAAATTTGTAGTGCTTGTAACCGACAATGCATCAAACATGAAAACAGCGTGGAGGATTGTACAAAATGAATTTCCTCATATTTCCTGCGTTGGGTGTATGAGTCATGCGCTCAATTTGATATACAAAGACGCATTTAAAAAAGTAGCGTTTTTAAATGAAACACTGGGAAAAGTCCAAAAGATTATAAAATTTATCAAACATTCTAACATTGCCTCAGCACAATTTGAGAAATACCAACTTGAAAAATATGGCGCTTCTGCAAGTACCTTAAAACTTTTTTCAAAAACAAGATGGAGTGGGGCCTATATTACTCTGAACTCGTATAATACCAACAGAGAAGCTTTAGAGCAATTGGCCATATGCCACAATGTTGGTGCCCCACGGGAGATCAAGAATATAATTTTAGATACTGAAATTTGGATGAAAGTAGAAGAAATTATAAATATTCTTCATCCGCTTGCAACAAGTCTCCTATCATCAGAGAAAGACAAATCCCTGCTTTCAGATGCACCATATATATTCAAAAAGGTATTTAAAAACATCTTACTCAAATTGGATGACTCTGTATTTTTAGACGCTGAGGACAAAGAAATTCTTATGTCTTGTATTATTAAACGCGAAAAAATGTGTCTGCAGCCTATACATTTCGCTGCTCATCTGTTGGATCCACGGTACTGCGGTCGCAATATGTTGAGCGATGAAGAAGTTTCTCAGGCGACAGAGTTCATACGTGAGTACTGTGCCAAAAATGGCCTTGACGAAGTCAAAACCATATCAAATATGGCAGAATTTTTTACGCAATCAGATTTTTTTGATGCATGCAAGGCTATTTGGGTTCCGGCTAAGCAGCTGGAACCAAGATTGTGGTGGCAAGCCTTTGCTTTTAAACAAAGCATCGGTTTGATTGCTACAAAGATTTTAAGCGTTCCGCCCTCCTCCGCAGCTGCGGAAAGAAATTTTTGCCTGTTTTCGCGCACGCACACTAAAATAAGAAACAGATTGAAGCAGCCCAGAGCGCTAAAATTGTTATACATCAGGGCCAATTTAAAAATATGTGCTTCGCAGAGCGACAGGACAAATGGATGTGAGGTTCCGTTTATCGACCGATCTGAAGACGATTATGATACTGGTGACAGTAATACTCAGAGTGATGTAGATATGTCAGACGCTATGGATCCCCTCGCTTAGATATACTTTCCAACGTATCGGTCTCCAGGTGAGCATAGACGAGACCAAAGTGCTGTTAAGTGAACAGGTCGCTTCGGAACCGGGTATCGTTAATAGACAGCCTATTGAAGTTGTTCAATAGTAAGTATACATTGGGCAAACAGTGCAGTTAGGTAAAAACAACTTCAAGATGGAGGCCATTCGAAGAATTTAGCTGGGATGGGCTGCATTTGGAAAACTTCATCGAGTCTTCTCGTCAAATATACTGCAGTATCTTAAAAATAAAGTCTTCAACCGATGCGTCTTACCTGTAATGACATACGGAGCCGAAACTTCTTACGTCTTAAACTTACGGTTAGACTGGTTCACAAGTTTAAAGTTGCTCACAGAGCCAATGAGCGGGCAATGCTCGGCGTCTCTCAGAAATTAGGTGATTCAGCAGAAAACAAGAGTTACCGAAAGGATTAGCAAGCTAAAGTGGCAATAGGTTGGTCATATTTGCCGCAGAACCGATAACCGATGGAGTAGGCGTATTCTAGAGTGGAAACCGCGTTCCGGCAAATGTAGTGTAGGGCGTCGGGCGTCCTTGGGCGAGATAGGTTGACGTGACGATTTCCGGAAGGTGCGTGTGCAGGAGGAAGACCTCCGTCTTCGACCGCGTTGAGGTCCAGCAGTGGACGAACATGGGGTGATGATTAAGATTATACCTTTATTTAGGTATTCTTATTTTTAACCTGTGCTTAAGTAATTAAATTTGGTAGTTAGTTGAAAAAGTCTTGCTTGCGTGATCTAGGTCTGCCTACACATTTAAAAGTTTTGTTAGGGAAATATTCAATGCTACGTCAACGCCATCTACATTATAAGCGTGAAAGTTCGTTTATTTGTTTTAGATCTTTGAAACTATGCACCCCGTTTGTTATTATTAATTATATAATCGGATCAAATTTAGACAAGTAGATACAGTGTACTAAATATATACATAAACTCGCGCCTGTTTCCCGTTGGCGTAGGCAGAGATTATTTCCCTCCACTTAGTACTATTCTGACACACCTCCTTCGCTTTGCTTTCAACTTTCATCGCATTCTTCATACACGCTCGCCGGTTCTTGGTACTCTAGACCTGGCCTTTCTTTAGGACGACTTTTACTTTGTCGAGAAAAAGACGCTTACTAACCAACCAATCACGGTGACCATTCACATTTGTCTTATATTATCTTTCGTCAATCACATTTCATCCATTTTCTCTACACGTCCGAACCATTTAAGCATACCTTTCTCTATTTTTGTCACTACAGCTTCTAATACACCACAGCGTTCCCTTATCACACTATTCCTCACTTTATCCATCAAAGTCACTCACTCCAATTATACTTCTCAGACTTCTCATCTGCACAGCTTATAAATAGAATGGAATAGAAACACTTTATTGTGACAGCACAGTTATATACAAAACCTTAAAGCCTTGTCTTACGCCCTTTAGATGTTAAACCAGTCTGGGGTAACTTCCTTTACAGGAGGTGGTCAAGGTGGGTACCCTACAGTGCCAGTTATTTATATATTAGCGAAAGTTTGTGTGTGTGTGTGTGTGTGTGTGTGTGTGTGTGTGTGTGTGTGTGTGAGTGTGTGTGTGTGTGTGTGTGTGTGTGTATGTTTGTTACTTCTTCATGCTTAAACGGATGAACCAATTGACTTAAAATTTGGTATGAAGATAGCTGAGACTCTGGAACTGGACTCTGGACTTTTTTGTAAAATATTCGATTTTCAATTTTTTTTGAAGATATTTTACATATAAGATTTTGTTGATATTTTATTATATTTTGTTGATATTTTGTTCTATTTTATTTTGTTGAATTCGGATGCACACCGTACACGAACCGAACCGAACCGTCCGAACTACACCGTAAACGGTGTAGTTCGGATTTGACAATTTTTTTTCGATATTCAAATTTTTTTGCATACATTTGGTTGATATTTTTAAAAATGCATATATAGTCGAGAAGAAGACGAATCGAAGAAACTATAGATCATCAAAATCGGTCCAGGTGTTATTGAGTTATGAGTAATATATATATATATATATATTACTCATAACTCAATAACACCTGGACCGATTTTGATATATATATATATAAAATTCTACCAAATGGTAGAAATTTGGAAAAATATTGCTTTTTTGTACATAGTATTGTTTACTTAGGTATAGCTATAAACGAAAATCTGTGAAAATGTTCCATTGAAAATATCTACAATATTATATAACAGTTACTAAATTATATAACAGTAACATATAAAAAGTCACGGTCTTTACATCACGAGATATCATCTTCTATCTTTAATCTCAGACGTAAATTGATCTCATGTGCGTTTGACATCTAGCCCGTTCAGACCCTCCAACACTACCTACCGCCGCGCCGTTTAGCGGCAGACTGATGGAACCGAGAGACCGTTACTTCCGCTTTCTCACCTCGCACATACCTAATGGACGCCATACATGCTACGGTCTACTGAAGAGGTTACCTGTGCAGGTGTACCTGCGCAGGTCAACCGAATATTGGTAGCGTGCATGGGAACGTTTCGGTGTACCGAAGCAACCGGAGAAAAAATAATCTTTGATCTTGCTCCAGTAGTCAACTGCGCAGGTCAAAAAACTGCACAGGTCTATTCCCACACACATTCCGGTCTACCTGCGCAGGTGTACCTGCACAGGTAGACTTCTTCGGTGGACAGTAGCATGTATGGCAACCATAATGTATGCCATACATGCTACGGTCTACTGAAGAGGTTACCTGTGCAGGTGTACCTGCGCAGGTCAACCGAATATTGGTAGCGTGCATGGGAACGTTTCGGTGTACCGGAGAAAAAATAATCTTTGATCTTGCTCCAGTAGTCAACTGCGCAGGTCAAAAAACTGCACAGGTCTATTCCCACACACATTCCGGTCTACCTGCGCAGGTGTACCTGCACAGGTAGACTTCTTCGGTGGACAGTAGCATGTACGGCAACCATAATGTATGCCATACATGCTACGGTCTACTGAAGAGGTTACCTGTGCAGGTGTACCTGCGCAGGTCAACCGAATATTGGTAGCGTGCATGGGAACGTTTCGGTGTACCGGAGAAAAAATAATCTTTGATCTTGCTCCAGTAGTCAACTGCGCAGGTCAAAAAACTGCACAGGTCTATTCCCACACACATTCCGGTCTACCTGCGCAGGTGTACCTGCACAGATTTCTTCGGTGGACAGTAGCATGTATGGCAACCATAATGTATGCCACTATGAACTGTGACTGTGAACTATAATAGCTCTAGGAACATTTAATTTTTGATAGTTATACTTAGACCACAGTGAACGCCATCTAATGGTTATACATCTAATAGGGTTTTTGTTAATTATGTTATGTTGATTATTGGATAAATACCCAAACATTACGACGTAGGTAGTTATTAGTATCATGACTAATCATGGAGACAGTAATTACCTAAATAATATCTGTGATGTAAAAAAATGTGATTTTTTTAGTTTTGTCTTGATTATTGGCATAAATATTACGAAGTAGTTACTGGTATCATGGAAACAGTACCTTAATAATATCTGTGATGTAAAAAGATGTGAATTTGCTAGTTTTGTCATGTTGATTATTAGATAAATACCTAAATATTACGAAGTAGTTACTGGTATCATGGAATCAGTACCTTAATAATATCTGTGATGTAAAAAGATGTGAATTTGCTAGTTTTGTCATGTTGATTATTAGATAAATACCTAAATATTACGAAGTAGTTACTGGTATCATGGAAACAGTACCTTAATAATATCTGTGATGTAAAAAGATGTGAATTTGCTAGTTTTGTCATGTTGATTATTAGATAAATACCTAAATATTACGAAGTAGTTACTGGTATCATGGAAACAGTACCTTAATAATATCTGTGATGTAAAAAGATGTGAATTTGCTAGTTTTGTCATGTTGATTATTAGATAAATACCTAAATATTACGAAGTAGTTACTGGTATCATGGAATCAGTACCTTAATAATATCTGTGATGTAAAAAGATGTGAATTTGCTAGTTTTGTCATGTTGATTATTAGATAAATACCTAAATATTACGAAATAGTTACTGGTATCATGGAAACAGTACCTTAATAATATCTGTGATGTAAAAAGATGTGAATTTGCTAGTTTTGTCATGTTGATTATTAGATAAATACCTAAATATTACGAAGTAGTTACTGGTATCATGGAAACAGTACCTTAATAATATCTGTGATGTAAAAAGATGTGAATTTGCTAGTTTTGTCATGTTGATTATTAGATAAATACCTAAATATTACGAAGTAGTTACTGGTATCATGGAATCAGTACCTTAATAATATCTGTGATGTAAAAAGATGTGAATTTGCTAGTTTTGTCATGTTGATTATTAGATAAATACCTAAATATTACGAAATAGTTACTGGTATCATGGAAACAGTACCTTAATAATATCTGTGATGTAAAAAGATGTGAATTTGCTAGTTTTGTCATGTTGATTATTAGATAAATACCTAAATATTACGAAGTAGTTACTGGTATCATGGAAACAGTACCTTAATAATATCTGTGATGTAAAAAGATGTGAATTTGCTAGTTATGTCATGTTGATTATTAGATAAATACCTAAATATTACGAAGTAGTTACTGGTATCATGGAAACAGTACCTTAATAATATCTGTGATGTAAAAAGATGTGAATTTGCTAGTTTTGTCATGTTGATTATTAGATAAATACCTAAATATTACGAAGTAGTTACTGGTATCATGGAAACAGTACCTTAATAATATCTGTGATGTAAAAAGATGTGAATTTGCTAGTTTTGTCATGTTGATTATTAGATAAATACCTAAATATTACGAAGTAGTTACTGGTATCATGGAAACAGTACCTTAATAATATTATCTGTGATGTAAAAAGATGTGAATTTGCTAGTTTTGTCATGTTGATTATTAGACCTCTTTCACTTTGAGGGTCGAACGGCTAGAATCTCGCCACAAAACGAATTTTAATTCCTTCGTGGTGAGGGTTCCGACCAGCCGTTTGCCGACCTTCATGAAGGAGGACTTCTGGCTGCAGGGAGTCGTGTTTCGGAAATTTCGAGGTCGACTTCCTGCTGACTCTGCGCGCAACACGTCGCCGGCGCTACGTGTGACCTAGTTTTTAAGTTTATAAAATTTTTATGTATGTTAGTCTGTAAGGTATATATATGATATGGGCCTCTGGTACACTGCGTCTGTGGCAGTGTACTATTGCCTGAAATAAATGATTTATTATTATTATTATTAGATAAATACCTTAATATTACGAAGTAGTTACTGGTATCATGGAAACAGTACCTTAATAATATCTGTGATGTAAAAAGATGTGAATTTGCTAGTTTTGTCATGTTGATTATTAGATAAAAACCTAAATATTACGAAGTAGTTACTGGTATCATGGAAACAGTACCTTAATAATATCTGTGATGTAAAAAGATGTGAATTTGCTAGTTTTGTCATGTTGATTATTAGATAAATACGTAAACGTTACTAAAGTGGTTTTTATGAATAGATTAATAGATATACCTACCTAGCTATCTACACTTGTATCTACAGTCTAAATGAATATTAAATAGATATTTACAGTGTACGCTGATTAAAACATTCGTAAATTTATAACAAACTAAACTACGTTTCAAAAACAAAGGTAATTTTTTAGATAATTTGCAGGGTTCAAAGGATCAATAACTTAATAAATTGGATATATATCGGATATTTTTCATAATAGATCAGATATGTATAATATATATCATAAGATATATCGGATATAACAGTTTTTGTGAATATATCTATGATATTTTCATAGATATATAACCTTCGAACCCGGCAAAAATTATCTTTGTTTTTGAAACGAAGTAGCTGCGCCCAAAAGTTTTACCACGTTTTACGTAATATAGCCCATGTGTTATTCCAGGGTCTAAACTAAAGGTACCAAATTTCAGCTCAATCGGTCCACCCGTTTAGGCGTGAAAGAGTAAACCAGCGTCTTCAGCTCCTGTTTTGTTTCAAACATTCAAAATGAGTATGACAACATAAAAAAAAATTCGGCGATTATGATGAATATTGATATTATTGTTTTATTGTACGTGCTTTCCATCTGATACAGAAAGCAAATATATTGTTGGAGCAAACAAGAAGTCAAAATCGCCGAGTTTTTTTTGATGTTGTTATGCTCATATTGAATGTTTGAACAAGTGAATTAAATTAAAAAATTAAAAAAAAACCCAACGCAATACGTAATTCACCAGTGGCGGCAATCAAATCTTTTACGTATGTGTGTGTAGTTGAGGTGAGAGTGTGTGAATATTATTATTATTTTATTGTTAGTTAGAAATCGAATTAAATTATTACAAGCTTTTATTTGACTATAGAGTTATGAATTGTGCATATTTCTTTTAAGAATATTTTCGTAGTTAACATTATAATATTTTTGCACATTTCCCCCAGGACCCAATCCTGGATCCGCCCTAGTCTATTTTGTGTAGAATATGAAGCTGGCAACGTCGCAGAAATGCGACGTTGTCAGCTGCGTATAAATGCCGTTGCCGTTTGGTGCGGCGCCCGCATTGCTCTTTGTGTATGTGTGTGAGTGTACGTAATATAGGTAGATTGCGATTGTGTGAATTTTGTTAGATTGGTTTAGTTACAAACTGAATTAAATTATAACAAGCTTTTATTTGACAGAACAGACAGGTGAATGGTCTGTTGTCTGTCTATCTGTAATCAAATCTTAAACGTTTGTGTGTGTGCGTGTAGCTTTGGTGAGTGTGTGAATATTATTATTAATTTTACCGGGGTAAACTTCCTTTGCAGGAGGTCGACTAGGTGGGTACCCCAACAGTGCCGGTTATTCTACCGCCTGAGCAGTGATGTGCAAACATTACTGTGCTTCGGTAGAAGGGCACTGTAGCTAATGAAATTACTGGGCTGAGGAGTCTTATCATCTCATGACTCTCAAGTAAGAAGCGTTGGCGCAGTGCACCCAGACTCGTACCTTTGTAAAATACTGAGTAGCACTGTACTAATAATGGGCAGCGTTATCTCTTACCAACAGGAGAGCATCTTGCTCGTCTTCTTACTTCGTAGTATACAATTCTTTTTTTATTGTTAGTTAGAAATCGAACTAAATTATAACAAGCTTTTATTTGACAGACAACAGACAGGTGAAAGGTCTGTTGTCTATCTGTAATCAAATTTTTAACGTTTGTGTGTGTGTGCGAGGTGAGAATGTGTGAATTTTTATTTTTATGTGTGTGAATTTCATTATTATTTTATTGTTAGTTAGAAACCGAATTAAATTATTACAAGCTTTTATTTGACAGACAACTGATAGGTGTAGGATCTGTTGTCTGTCTATCTGTAATTAAATCTTTTTCGTTTGTGTGCGTGTAGTTTAGGTGAGAATGTGAGTGTGTGAATTTTGTTAGATTGGTTAGAAATCGAATTAAATTATTACAAGCTTTTATTTGACATTAGAGTTATGAATTTTGCAATTTTTTTTTGCAGTCTCAGCAAGCTTCTCGCTCTTATGTTATTAAAGATATTGGAATTTTTTAACTGTTCAGAGCGAGCTCAACTCACACTTTCGTAGCAAACATTATAATATTTTTGCACCTTGCCACTTGCTGACTCAGCTCAAACGAGTTTGGGTTCATTTGATTTGTCTGAAAGAGTAATAATAGATTGTTTTTATTAAAGGGTTTTATAATTTTCTTTATGATAATATTATTTTTTTCAAAGAAGGAGCTTTTAAACTTATTACTCCTTTGTTTTTATAAATACATTAGGTAATCTCTGCTCTTGGTGGACTGATTGAGCTCAAATTTCGTATAGAGATAGCTTAGAACACATAGACTATAATATTATATAGAACAGCGGGTAAAACCGCTGGGGGCAGCTAATATGGACATAAGACACCTATTGCGTTTTGAAAAAATCAAGAAATGTAGTTATAATTACAAAAAAATGTTTTTTAATTCCAAAGGTTTTAAATGGTGTTTTACGGTGTTTTTGGGTATTAAATGGGTTTTTTGGTAACTAACCGATAGGTAAGATTGGTTATATACCGGCCTCACATCTATAATCTTGACCATTCTGTCTATTAGCGATATTTAAATCTTGTTAGATTATAATGAGTGTCGCTAGTGTAGATTAGCCAATATGCCCTTAGAATACTGAAAAGAAATCAAATGCAGCAAACGGCGATCTAATTTATTTTTATAAACATATCTTGCTTACTTTTAGTAATAACCTGCATTATTCCATTAAAAGCGTACATGATCATAGAAGAAGTGCATATCGAACTGAACGTCATCGCATACAGTGTAGAGTTCCTTATCATCTCCCTCTCAACCGTGGCATCGTTATACACCCGCTTCAGCTCCAATATATCCATTATTATCTTTCTTACTTCCTTAATCTGTTTGTTAAAGCTTAATATATATGTCACTAACATCGGATGGGACATTATGAACATTAGCATGTCACTTTGCTGGTTCGTGCTCAAATTTTTCTGAATAAACGCCGCGCCTATTTCCATTAAAATCAATGCGTATGTTATCACCGTGCCGCAGCGTGAAAGGATAGAGTTTATAAATGCAAATCTTTTAGTTATGTTCAGGTCTTCGATCCAGAAGTTCGGCAAGCCTAAGTAATATGATAACAGACTCAGTTTGTAGAAATACTTTGCAGTTTCATTGGGGAATTCCATTTTTAAACTTTTTATTTAATTAATACGACAGTATTCTAGTGATTGCAATGTCAAGTCTTTTGCAACATGTGGTTTATATACAAGGGTATAATGTACGCTATTCCGTTAATTGTCTTAATTACTTCTATCATACTTATCGTATGTTACGTATGTGGCAACATCAGAATCTACTGTGGGACAAAATAAAAGACATATCTAATAATTAAAATGCTCCATTTTTAATGATGTAATGTGTGAGTGAAAATTTAACTTAAGAACAGGCACAGGCTTGCTTTTTTCTTTAGGTAGTGGCCCACCAAACTAAAATCCTAGGTCAACCACTGTATGCAGGTAACTTAATAGAAAACCGAAAATACTGAATGCGACGTCTTCAGAATCTAAAAGAAAAAAATTCTTAGTTTTCTGATTTCTGTAAACAACTTAATTTGCAAAGTTCTTAACTCACCCCTAGATAACTGTTGTAAGATAGCTCGATGAAACCGAGTGCCTTCAGCGTTACTGGTTGCTAAAAATATAATAATTATTGGTTGACAAAACTCTTAACTGATGAACTAAATTGGTCCTTCGAGCCGGATTTATCTTAACATTTTATTTTCATGATAGGACTCATCGCGCGAAGTGTGTCTGGCCTATAGGTACGCCTATAACATTATGAAGATGACAATATCTTACCTTGGCTTGAGCCATCGCTATTAAAACCAGCTTTCGTATGCGAATCGAAGAGCTATTTTTGCAGTTCTGCCATCCAGAGCCATACATTGCGTCCGGGAGAAACGACGCCTGTAAAAAAGATTTTTACACACATATTATAATATTACTTCTGGTCATAATATATTTACGAGAAAACGAAGTTTTATTTTCACGTTCGCTTAACATCAATAAAGTGCAGTTACGCTTTTTATCAAGTGAAATTTTAAAGACAAGCTTTTATTATTATTACCATCTAGCATCATCAAGACGAATCAAATGAGCCCAAACTCGATGGGGATGCGTCGTTTAATTACGGAGTTCCTATAACCTTCCAGCTTCATCATCAGATCAGCTAGATGTCATAATAATATTGCATTGTCATCCGATTTATACATGCATGCAAAATTTCAGCTCAATCGGAAACCGGGAAGTGGATCAAATTAAACTTGCAATATTTGATTACAGACAGACAACAGACAGGTGAAAGTAAATAAAAGCTTGTAAAAATAAAGCTACGGATACGTTGTTAAGGATATACATCAAACAGATTATGCGAAAATAAATGAAGTGCATTATTGCATACCTCAACAGAAATATCTCCAGCGTTCCACATAAAATATCCGGTAGCGACAAGGCACAGAACTGCCGTGGGTACGTTTGCCAACGCGTTACGGAGATCACGTTCTGGACTCTAATGGAAAAATAACATTAAAATAAAATAAAAATAAAATAATAAATATATAATTATTTAATTACAGGGAGTTATTAAAGCCGGTCAAGCACAAAGTTCGCATAATGTAAAGCGGTTAGAGAAGGTTACTTTCCGAGTCTTTAAATTAAACTTCTTTTTAAACTTATAATCGAAATCACTTTGCTGGCCTTTGCCCAGCAGTGGGACAGTCTAGGCTAAATATAATATAATAATCGAAATCACACCTAAGATCAATAAAGTACTTTAAAAAGAAAGGTGCGGGCAAATAATTTTATGTAGATCTCACCATTAATTCGGGAAGCAAGGACACGAAGGTGATCGTAGCGAGCAGCATTTGCGCGTCAAACACTACAGACGTGCTTACATTCGTTGAGGCACCTGAAAATTACGTAGAAGACCTTGAAGAAAAATCTCCTAGACAAAATGAAAAGCTCAAGTGTTTTGCCCTTACCAAATAGTTTCTGCATGCATTTGAACACCTTTAACAAAAGCCTTTTCGAAGTTTTCCTCGTTTGTCACTTGCTCCTCTTCAAAAATGTCATTGAGACTGTAAAAGTAGCTCTGCAAGTTCTTATACTGCTGACTGAGGCCAATAAGCATGGCTAGAAGGAGCAGGTATCCACCACATATCCTGAGGAAGTAGATCCACCAGTACACGTAGAACAGAACTCGAGCTATTTCAGTTACAGTTGACACTTCGTCGACGTCGGGCCAAGCTGTTATTAGGGTCACGAATGGTAATCCTGGAGATTTGAATTATCTTTACATGGGTAATAATAAGTTTAATGTGCACAAAGAAGAAACAGGATATGTGCCCAGGGCCCAGACTCCAGACAAAAAGGATATTATAGGTAGGTAGCACCTACGAGTTAATGTATGTTACACCTACTAATATTAACCCTTTGACGACCATGGGGACATCCGTGTACCCAACACAAAAAATTAAAAATCTAAATAAATTCTTGGTCAATTTCAAATATTTTTTTGTTTTCTAAAATTTAAATGTCTATTTTAACCATTGATAGCTAGCAGCTTCATAAAAGTAGAACTATATTGTGTCTATAATCTATAAAAGATGACATATCTTTTGGTGCGAAAATGAAAAAGTTTTTTCAAGATTCACAAGATGTTAAAGTGAGAATCATAAATAAATTTCATGAAAAAACTATAGCCTGGTTAATGTTATATTTATATAAATTACTACACTATTAGATAATTTGATCCTAATAAAGCTATAAAGTCATAAATGAAAAGGGACAGTACTGTCCCTATGGTCGTGAAGGGATACTTTTTTTGGACGACGATATGAACAAAATATTATGAAGTTATTCAAAAACCGAATAGTTACCAAGCAATATCAATAAAAGAAAAATAACTGATTTCAATAAAGTCATAAACCTTTAAAAATATCGTGTAATGAATAGAAACAGCCAACTGTAAAACGATATAGATTCTTAGGATAGCCTTAAGATAATAGTATTAGTCATAAAATGCATTCTTGTATCATATAAAAAATCCGTGTGAATTCGGGTGAACTTTCTACCTGGGTGATTAACGGTACCTACACCGTTAGAGCCGTATATTGTACCCATGTGCAAAGCTTCTCTTCCTGACCCGTTAGGACAGGGTGCATGGGTCGCTGTTTAGCCAGACTGGAGGGTAAGATTGGTTGCATAAAATGCACCAAGTGATGGTCAATCATTTCATACCAATAATTGAAGCTGGCTACCAGCCAAGCTTCCAGTTGATTACCATGGTACGATTAGGTACGATTTTTTACTAAATATGTTTCGTATCAAACTACAATAAAAATATGGGTGGCATTGGTCTAACGGATCAACGAAATATAACACACGAGCTTGATCGCAGGTCAAAGTTAAAATAAGAATAAGAAGATAGATTATCTAAGACTATTCTTTGACCTTTTTGATATAACAGTGAACAACGCATATACCATTTACACAGAGAAGCGCGGTCAGAATAGATTGATTGGTTGTTTGTAGATCAGGCAAGTCTCTGTGGCTTCCTGAAAAAATGAGTAATTACCTACCATATTATGCAATGCTATAAATCGATCTACCCTATTACAATCCATCGAAAAAACGATAAACAGAAAATGATGCGCATATTGTGCACGTTCCAAAAGATAATCGCACTAACAACACCTGTATAATATGCAAAGTTCACCTGTAATATACGACCGATTGAATTGTTTTATTCTGTACCTTGACTCATTTCTTATAAATTAATGATTATAGGTAGTAAATTTGCGTTTTTAATAAGTGTTTAGATCCTAGATATTCCTCTAGCCTTGAAACAAAACTGTAAATAATTTCGAATAAAATTTACCGTTGACGACCATAGGGACACCCATGTACCATAAAATTCCAAAAAAACTAAAATAGGTTTTTACTTTTTGACTTTAAAATATGTTTTATAGACATCAAAAAGATCATATTATACAGAAATAACCATAACATTACCTCTCCTAGTCTTATGGTCCTGAAAGGGTTAAAAGATAGGCTTACATTTTTATAGGTTTTAGGCACACAAACCTGCAGACACCTGGTACAGTCCAAAAACAGCAAAGAATACAAGAGTCATCGTGGAACTCCCGAGGAACGCCGAGACGTACATCTTGAATTTATCAATCAACTTTTTCTCTTCTACTTTATCATTATGATCTTCCTTTAAAACAATCATCAGCTTGTACAAGATTTCTCGAACTTTCTCTCTGTGGTACAAGAAAACTAAATCGTAGAGGTGTGATACTGGATTCGCTAAATTAACCACGAATCTATCAGCTCTTTGCTTAGGAGTCAAGTTGTTTTGTGTTACAAAAGCTGCCAAAAGGAATAATGTGAACGCGATACTTATGAAGTGTAAAATTACGGAAATAACATCAAAAATCTTGGTGAATCTGTCGGAGAAGTTAACTGGCTCTATCCAGAAGTGAGACAAGCCACACAAGTACAAGATGTTGTTCATTGCGCTCATCATTTCTGTAGTTTTGCTTTGCTTGTAATGTTTTCTGATGGGATCAGCCATTTCGTGGGATGGATGAACGACACTGCAGTGAAAGATCGTATATCCTTGGTATTTTATTAGTCATAAATAGGTGGAAATTGTGCCTAGGAAGCAGGTTAATTAGGGACAAATGCAATCTACTATGACATTATCAACAACTTTACGATATAATTATGTTTTTTAAAAGTTAGTTTACTTACCTTTATTTAGTTTCTTATTCCCCATTTAAAGGCGTGCTGTATTGTAATAATACACTAGCAACCTACCGTAGCAGTGTATGAACTTACCTACTGAAAAATACAGAGTGATTCCTGCATCTGTTTTATAGAGCATACTATTTCAAATAATTGCATTAAGTATAGAATATTTACTGTTTAGTGTGGACACAGTGTCCTATTCGTTTATGAAAAAGACAGATCATTAAATATAATGTTCTTTCCTTTTTAAAGGATGAGCTCAACATTGACTTCCAGACTCCAGGAAGATCAATTTGGAACACCCTGTATGTGACATTTGTTCCTTGAGAAAATAATGCGCAACAAAGGAACTGTTATGTCGTTATTATGCAAATTATCAAGTTATTATCGGTTCTATTTACTTTTTATGCAAGGTAAGGTATTATTAGAGGTGTGCAGCTGTCGTTTTCGCGTTGATTACATTTTGCTGGTTACTCGCAAATATTTGAACAATGCGGCACAAATCGAAAATTAAGTATTATAAAAGTAGCAATGTCAACTGTCAAGTTCTGCTAGATGTCATCACATCACTGTCAAATCAAATTTGCCGCAAAACACGAAAGTGGAGACCATAATTTAATATCCCGTGAACATTCACGAATTTTACTCGACACTGGCAAAATGCACATGTTGCCATATTATTAAAAAGAAAAAAAAAAAAAAAAAAAAAATCAAATTTGTAGAATTTTTTCTAAGAATTTGGTGTTTAATTTTTTCAATGAAGTTAGTTTATTCTCATTTTTTAAGCAAATTTGCTAGTTTCTAAAGCGTAGTTTAATTTATTTTATTTTATAATACGGTTTCTATTTAATTTGCCAACTTTGAGTGCAAGAAAGAAGAGGTTATGTTTAAAGTTACTCCTAATAACATTTTACGAAAACTGTTAGTTTTAAGATAATATTACCATAATGAAGACGTACACGCGCAAGAAGCTCGCTAACCAGGAGATAAAGGACGTGCTGGATATGTGCCGGTTGTGTCTTAGCAAGCTGGATGATGGAGTTTCTATATTCAAGGATAGCAAAGATGTTTGTGCTGTTCTTGCTATGAGGATCATGATTTGTGTCGGGTTAGAGGTTAGTACAGTTGTACCTTTTGTGGGTCATACAAATCAATGTACTCTCACCTACTACTGAATTTACTAGGGGTAGACTTCCTTTGAAGGAGGTTGACTTCCTTTGAAGGAGGTTGACTAGGCGGGTACCCCAACAGTGCCAGTTATTATTCTAACGTCTGAGCGAACATGATGTGGAAACATTACCATGCTTCAGTAGGAGGGGACTGCAGCTAGTGAAATTACTGGGCTGAAGAGTCTTAACATTTTATGACTCTTGAGTAAGAAACATTGTTACAGTGCACCTGGACTATTACATCATTATGATAATATCCTGGCACTGGCCTGATTATCTCTTAACATCAAGAGAATGTCTTTTTCATTTTCTTACTAAAAAAAACCTAGGTATCTCACTGTGAAAAAAACATCTATTCAAAAGAAAAATCCATATCTTTACTAACATACCTACTCAATTTCCAGATGACCTATGAAGATCACCTACCTAACAAAATCTGCCTAAACTGCAGCGAAGAACTAGAAAAATACTACAAATTCAGGAGAAAGTGTGAGATGTCATATCACAAGTTGAAGTCTCACATTCTAGCTGTGAAAGATAAGAAGATTGTTTTAGAAAAAACTGTAAACAGTGAAGTTATAACCAAAATACCTTTAGAAGATGATGTTCAACATTTATTAGAGAATAGAAATGAAATTCGGCAAATTGATGTGAATAAATTAGAAGCAAAAGATGATCATAAAGAGGTATGTGTAAAACATTTGTGTACTATTGGTATAGATTGAATTCTTTTTTGTTTTATCAACAGATGTAACAGGCAGCGTTATCTCTTAGTATCAGGCTAGTGTTAGATGACTCACATTGTTCGAATGATTGCTTTTTGTTAACACATTCGGTGCCACTATGACTCGAAAAAAATTAATGTGAACTCGCCTGGCGAGTCGGTGGCACCGAATGTGTTAAATGTAGGTGCAATAACTTCAAATCAAATCAATATGCATTTCTTCAACTAGACTACAATGGGACACTTTGCAAATAAATAAAAAATCTTAATTAAATACAGTTTGCATACCATATTTATTATTGAAGAACTGTGGGTACTAACAATACAATATTTTTGTACTGTAAAAAAGTGTCTCTTTACTGTACATTCAAGAACTCAGTGAAATTTTATACAACAGGTTGAAATTCCCATAGAAACGGCCAACACACCTGACATAGCAACATTCCTCACAACTGTACTCAAGGAACTGGGGGTGTTGGTGCAGCAGGAGGCAGGGCTGGTGGTGGAGCAGGACTCGGGGCCGTACGAGCTGGAGGTCAATGGAGACCAGATGGTGGTGGAACTGGTAGAGGAAGATGATGTGAGTCAACACACCAGACATTAGATACAACTGTCCTCAATGAACTCAGGGGCATTGAAGCTGCTGGCCCGGCCGATGCGGCACCTTGTCCTTGACAATTCTTGTTGGTTAAATCTCTATGCGATTGCTGTTGTTAGCGTTTCTAAAAAAATCTGTGTTTTCCAAAATTTCAGACACATAATTTTAAAATTAAAGGTAGAAAATTTTCAGCAGTTTAGGAGCTATAAAATCACAAAAACATGTTGTTTTTCAGGAGTCTGAATCAACACTACAGTTTCCAGAGAAAAAACTTGAACCAGCACAGATCACTGTGTTACCAGACAATAATAGCGAAGTTAAACAAATTCTCAGAAAAGGAGTTAAGAAAAAGTAAGTTTGCTCAACATTTTTACGCACAATGCTGCGGTTTATTAGTGTCAGGAAGTAAATTTCCCATGAATTTCTTTAAAACTTTTAATTTTATTAAGATCATTCTTTTTATCTGCCTACTCTCTAAAATTTTATACCGATTCGTTTGACGGTTTAGAATGTGCGTCTAAAGATAAATTCTTTTCTTTTTAAAAAGAAAAAGAGTTAATGTGCAGTGTAAAGCAATATGGTAACCGTGTTTTGGAAGGCACGTAAAACTTTGGGTTCCGACTGTTTCCTATAAGATATGTAGGAGGCAGTCGTGAGGTCATGTTGCAGGCCCTGTAGTCATCTCGGCGACCTGAAACTGCAACATATGATATGTTGGCCACAGAACTTATAAATTGCTATTAGTCTCTGACAGTTTAAGCAACCTGTTTTGTTGGAGTATACACCCCCGTATATTATAATGACATGACAGAGGCGGCGCGTGGTGCGGCGTGTGTGTTCGCGTGTTCGGCTCAGTATCTGCGGCGCGGCGACACTCCGCCTGCCACGCGCCCGCGCGCCTCGCCTGCGCCGTGTGTGGCCGCACCTTCACGCAGCGTGCCTGCAGGGACCGGCACATGCGGGTACACGGGGGTACGTGCCACACTATACACTGTCCTAACATGCGGGTACACGGGGGTACGTGCCACACTATACACTGTCCTAACATGCGGGTACACGGGGGTACGTGCCACACTATACACTGTCCTAACATGCGGGTACACGGGGGCACGTGCCACACTATACACTGTCCTAACATGCGGGTACACGGGGGCACGTGCCACACTATACACTGTCCTAACATGCGGGTACACGGGGGCACGTGCCACACTATACACTGTCCTAACATGCGGGTACACGGGGGCACGTGCCACACTATACACTGTCCTAACATGCGGGTACACGGGGGCACGTGCCACACTATACACTGTCCTAACATGCGGGTACACGGGGGTACGTGCCACACTATACACTGTCCTAACATGCGGGTACACGGGGGTACGTGCCACACTATACACTGTCCTAACATGCGGGTACACGGGGGTACGTGCCACACTATACACTGTCCTAACATGCGGGTACACGGGGGTACGTGCCACACTATACACTGTCCTAACATGCGGGTACACGGGGGTACGTGCCACACTATACACTGTCCTAACATGCGGGTACACGGGGGTACGTGCCACACTATACACTGTCCTAACATGCGGGTACACGGGGGTACGTGCCACACTATACACTGTCCTAACATGCGGGTACACGGGGGTACGTGCCACACTATACACTGTCCTAACATGCGGGTACACGGGGGTACGTGCCATACTATACACTGTCCTAACATGCGGGTACACGGGGGTACGTACCACACTATACATATACAGCAATACTGTCGTAACATGGCGTCACTCCGCCTGTCTCGCCTGCGCCGTGTATGACCGCATTATCTCTCATCATCAGGACAGCAAAAATTCATAACCATCACTTGAAATATGTACACAGATACTTAATATAAAATTAAGTATCTGTATCACCTACATTGAGAATAAAGATTTAATTAACGTTAGCATCACAATGTTCGTTTGGCACCAAGTGAACTAACCCCAGCATCTACTCTCAGAGCGTCCGTACAAGTGCACCGCGTGCCCCAAGAGCTTCACGCAGCGCGGCGGGCTGGAGGCACACGCGCGCGCGCACCACGCTCCCCGCGCCCTGCTGCTGCACCGCTGTACACTGTGCGACAAGCTCTTCCTCTACGCCAGCGGTGAGTGCGACCTTTATTTGACCCACTTAAAATGTATTTTGCATCATCACCCCATCATCAAGATAGGCGTACCGGGGATACCCACTAAACAACCTGTGGGTGTTCCTGCGGGACGCCATAATGCCGGGGCAGCGGGTACGCCGAAGCAATCGTCCGCGGCCGGTGAGTGCCCTTTCGCCAGCCCCCGGAGATTGTCTCCTGAACCGGGGGACTGTATGCTTCTTGCTATCACTAGGATCACCACTTTAATATACCACTTCTTCAAGGAACGAGAAACATTAATGTAAACAAATTCCCCCATAGAGAGGGTAGAATGAAACTCCTCTTCACCTCATCACTCATCGCCTATTTTCCGGTTCTCGCGTCGCTTTGGAGTTTGTGAATTAGGTTCCTGTAACGAAAGCTTCAAGGTGCCTCCACACTATGCGTCGAATGACTCGCATAGTCGACTTTGGTCTATGGACGAATGACTCCGATAAACTTATCTGCGTTAGTACATAGCCAAAACTGTACCGACAAACTTACTCGGCGAGTCATTCGCGCATAACAACCTATTGCAGCATCACAACCTGTCCCTCTAAACCCTCCCTTGAAAGATTGTACATATTGCAGGGTTGAGTCGTCACATGTTGTCACACAGTGGCGCAATGTTCGAGTGCGCGACGTGCGGCCGCAACTTCAAAGACAAGAGCTCCTTGACCAGACACGTCAAGACAATTCATCCCCGCGTCACCCTGCCTCCGTGACATTTTTATATGTGTAATGTTGTGTGTGAAATCGTACTTTCCAGTGTTCTGCGTTATGTATGGTATGTTCCCATCGAGTCACACTAAATCCTGTCACACTGTGACTGGTTGAGAAAAATATTCGCATCAAATAACAATGGTAACTCTATGCGAATATTTATTCTCATCTAGTAGGTACGCATGTAGATTCTAGTCGACGACGCAAAACGAAACGCCTTTTATGACTTAGAAAAGTGTGATCATTCCTGGCCGGACCACGACAGAAATCGTAGATTCTGTTGTGGCACAAATTCATCATTTTAATTGTGCCAATTAGTGCCACTAATCCCAGGAATTTGTGCCTTATACTTTTCGAGAAACAAGACTATGATTGTGGTCCGGCTGGGAGTGACCATTCCTGGCCGGACCACAATCAGATCTCATGAAATACTAATGGTGGGAGGTCGCGTACTATGTCAAGATTTAGTGCCTAATTAGTGCCTCTGAAATATCTACTTCGATTAATCATAACTTTTACGGTTTAAAAGATATTGAAGAAATCCCGCCGCCTTGAAAATGAAAAAAAGCTTCTCACATCTAAACGGGAGGATTTTCGTGGTTTATTTTTTCATGAATATTTAGTGCCTATTTGGCACTAAATATTTACACTAAACTAGTTCCTGCATGTGACCTGGTTTGCTTGGAATTATTATTTTTTCATTCCCCATACAAAGTTCCAGGGGCGGACCCAGGATTTTTTTCTGGGGCCAAGTTTTTTTATGACTGCGGCTGCTCCCGCTTTGTGAATTCCAAGTATTTCTGCCTAATACGATGCGGCGAATAACAAGAGTATGATTGTGGTCCGGCTGAAAATTACTTTTTCTGGTCGGACCCCAATCGGATCTAATGAAATACCAGTAGCGAGAGGTCACGTTCTACGTCACAAAATTAGTGCCTAATTAGTGCACCTGAAATATCTATTTCGATTGATCATAATGTTTACGGTTTGAAAGATATTGAAGATAAACCGCCGCTGCGCCTTGAAGTTTAAAAATAAATCACATCTAAACAAAAGGCTTTTTGTGGTTTATTTTTTGATGAATATTTAGTGCCTATTGGGCACTAAATATTCTATTTATCCCAGGAATTTGTGCCTTATACTTTTCGAGTAACAAGGGTATGATTGTGGTCCGGCAGAAAATTACATTTTCTGGTCGGACCCCAATCGGATCTAATGAAATACCAGTAGCGAGAGGTCACGTTCTACGTCACAAAATTAGTGCCTAATTAGTGCATCTGAAATATCTATTTCGATTGATCATAACTTTTATGGTTTGAAAGATATTGAAGATAAACCGCCGCTGCGCTTTGAAGTTTAAAAATAAATCACATCTAAACAAAAGGCTTTTTGTGGTTTATTTTTTGATGAATATTTAGTGCCTATTGGGCACTAAATATTCTATTTATCCCAGGAATTTGTGCCTTATACTTTTCAAGTAACAAGGGTATGATTGTGGTCCGGCAGGAAATTACATTTTCTGGTCGGACCCCAATCGGATCTAATGAAATACCAGTAGCGAGAGGTCACGTTCTACGTCACAAAATTAGTGCCTAATTAGTGCATCTGAAATATCAATTTCGATTGATCATAACTCTTATGGTTTGAAAGATATTAAAGATAAAAAACCGCCGCTGCGCCTTGAAGTTTAAAAATAAATCACATCTAAACAAAAGGCTTTTTGTGGTTTATTTTTTGATGAATATTTAGTGCCTATTGGGCACTAAATATTCTATTTATCCCAGGAATTTGTGCCTTATACTTTTCGAGTAACAAGGGTATGATTGTGGTCCGGCAGGAAATTACATTTTCTGGTCGGACCCCAATCGGATCTAATGAAATACCAATAGCGAGAGGTCACGTTCTACGTCACAAAATTAGTGCCTAATTAGTGCATCTGAAATATCAATTTCGATTGATCATAACTCTTATGGTTTGAAAGATATTAAAGATAAAAAACCGCCGCTGCGACTTGAAGTTTAAAAATAAATCACATCTAAACAAAAGGCTTTTTGTGGTTTATTTTTTGATGAATATTTAGTGCCTATTGGGCACTAAATATTCTATTTATCCCAGGAATTTGTGCCTTATACTTTTTGAGTAACAAAGGTATGATTGTGGTCCGGCAGGAAATTACATTTTCTGGTCGGACCCCAATCGGATCTAATGAAATACCAGTAGCGAGAGGTCACGTTCTACGTCACAAAATTAGTGCCTAATTAGTGCATCTGAAATATCAATTTCGATTGATCATAACTCTTATGGTTTGAAAGATATTAAAGATAAAAAACCGCCGCTGCGCCTTGAAGTTTAAAAATAAATCACATCTAAACAAAAGGCTTTTTGTGGTTTATTTATTGATGAATATTTAGTGCCTATTAGGCACTAAATATTCTATTTATCCCAGGAATTTATGCCTTATACTTTTCGAGTAACAAGGGTATGATTGTGGTCCGGCAGGAAATTACATTTTCTGGTCGGACCCCAATCGGATCTAATGAAATACCAGTAGCGAGAGGTCACGTTTTACGTCACAAAATTAGTGCCTAATAAGTGCATCTGAATTATCTATTTCGATTGATCATAATGTTTACGGTTTGAAAGATATTGAAGATAAACCGCCGCTGCGCCTTGAAGTTTAAAAATAAATCACATCTAAACAAAAGGCTTTTTGTGGTTTATTTTTTGATAAATATTTAGTGCCTATTGGGCTCTAAATATTCTATTTATCCCAGGAATTTGTGCCTTATACGTTTCGAGTAACAAGGGTATGATTGTGGTCCGGCAGGAAATTACATTTTCTGGTCGGACCCCAATCGGATCTAATGAAATACCAGTAGCGAGAGGTCACGTTCTACGTCAGAAAATTAGTGCCTAATTAGTGCATCTGAAATATACTGGTATTTCATTAGAACCGATTGGGGTCCGACCAGAAAATGTAATTTCCTGCCGGACCACAATCATACCCTTGTTACTCGAAAAGTATAAGGCACAAATTCCTGGGGCACTAAATATTCATCAAAAAATAAACCACAAAAAGCCTTTTGTTTAGATGTGATTTTTTTTTAAACTTCAAGGCGCAGCGGCGGTTTATCTTTAATATCTTTCAAACCATAAGAGTTATGATCAATCGAAATAGATATTTCAGATTTTTTTTTTTTTTTATGTGATGAAGTAGAAGACGAGCAAGACGCTCTCCTGATGTTAAGAGATAACGGCTGCCCATAATCAGTACAGTGTTACCTAGGATTTCACAATTATGTGAAATTCTAGGAGCATTGCACCAACGCTTCTTACTCAAGAGTCATGAGATGTTAAGACTCTTTAGCCCAGTAATTTCACTAGCTACAGTGCCCTCCTACCGGAGCACAGTGATATTTGCACATCACTGCTCAGGCGGTAGAATAACTGGCACTGTTGGGGTACCCACCTAGACGACCTCCTGCAAAGGAAGTCTACCCCCGGTAAAACTAATTAGGCACTAATTTTGTGACGTAGAACGTGACCTCTCGCTATTGGTATTTCATTAGATCCGATTGGGGTCCGACCAGAAAATGTAATTTCCTGCCGGACCACAATCATACCCTTGTTACTCGAAAAGTATAAGGCACAAATTCCTGGGATAAATAGAATATTTAGTGCCTAATAGGCACTAAATATTCATCAAAAAATAAACCACAAAAAGCCTTTTGTTTACATGTGATTTATTTTTAAACTTCAAGGCGCAGCGGCGGTTTATCTTCAATATCTTTCAAACCATAAAAGTTATGATCAATCGAAATAGATATTTCAGATGCACTAATTAGGCTCTAATTTTGTGACGTAGAACGTGACCTCTCACTACTGGTATTTCATTAGATCCGATTGGGGTCCGACCAGAAAATTTAATTTCCTGCCGGACCACAATCATACCCTTGTTACTAGATAAGTATAAGGCACAAATTCCTGGGATAAATAGAATATTTAGTGCCCAATAGGCACTAAATATTCATCAAAAAATAAACCACAAAAAGCCTTTTGTTTAGATGTGATTTATTTTTAAACTTCAAGGCGCAGCGGCGGTTTATCTTCAATATCTTTCAAACCATAAAAGTTATGATCAATCGAAATAGATATTTCAGATGCACTAATTAGGCACTAATTTTGTGACGTAGAACGTGACCTCTCGCTATTGGTATTTCATTAGATCCGATTGGGGTCCGACCAGAAAATGTAATTTCCTGCCGGACCACAATCATACCCTTGTTACTCGAAAAGCATAAGGCACAAATTCCTGGGATAAATAGAATATTTAGTGCCCAATAGGCACTAAATATTCATCAAAAAATAAACCACAAAAAGCCTTTTGTTTAGATGTGATTTATTTTTAAACTTCAAGGCGCAGCGGCGGTTTATCTTTAATATCTTTCAAACCATAAAAGTTATGATCAATCGAAATAGATATTTCAGATGCACTAATTAGGCACTAATTTTGTGACGTAGAACGTGACCTCTCGCTATTGGTATTTCATTAGATCCGATTGGGGTCCGACCAGAAAATGTAATTTCCTGCCGGACCACAATCATACCCTTGTTACTCGAAAAGTATAAGGCACAAATTCCTGGGATAAATAGAATATTTAGTGCCCAATAGGCACTAAATATTCATCAAAAAATAAACCACAAAAAGCCTTTTGTTTAGATGTGATTTATTTTTAAACTTCAAGGCGCAGCGGCGGTTTATCTTTAATATCTTTCAAACCATAAAAGTTATGATCAATCGAAATAGATATTTCAGATGCACTAATTAGGCACTAATTTTGTGACGTAGAACGTGACCTCTCGCTATTGGTATTTCATTAGATCCGATTGGTGTCCGACCAGAAAAAGTAATTTCCAGCCGGACCACAATCATACCCTTGTTACTCGAAAAGCATAAGGCACAAAGCAGCTCTCGCAGTCATAAAAAAACTTGGCCCCATAAAAAAAATCCTGGGTCCGCTCCTGGAACTTTGTATGGGGAATGAAAAAATAATAATTCCAAGTAAACCAAGTCACATGCAGCAACTAGTATAGTGTAAATATTTAGTGCCAAATAGGCACTAAATATTCTTAAAAAAATAATTCACGAAAATCCTCCCGTTTAGATGTGAGAACCTTTTTTTTATTTTCAAGGCGGTGGGATTTCTTCAATATCTTTTAAACCGTATAAGTTATGATTAATCGAAGTAGATATTTCAGAGGCACTAATTAGGCACTAAATCTTGACATAGTACGCGACCTCCCACCATTAGTATTTCATGAGATCTGATTGTGGTCCGGCCAGGAATGGTCACTCCCAGCCGGACCACAATCATAGTCTTGTTTCTCGAAAAGTATAAGGCACAAATTCCTGGGATTAGTGGCACTAATTGGCACAATTAAAATGATGAATTTGTGCCACAACAGAATCTACGATTTCTGTCGTGGTCCGGCCAGGAATGATCACACCTTAGAAAACATATTATATTTATTTTCAAAAATGCCACTTTGGAGTTACCAAAAGATGTAAAAGGAATCGTCCAGAATCTATATTATGTAGTGTTGATAGGTGAGAATAAATATTAGCATCGAATCACAACTGTTATTTGATGCGAATATTTTTCTCAACCAGTCAAGTGTTACAGCATATGTATGTAACATGTTGTTCTCATTGAGACCAATTTATATTAATATCATATATGTAGTTTAAATTAATATCATGTACTAAAAATATTATTATACACATAATATGTATGTTACTTATTTTTGAAAATAAAACACAATTATTTACTTAGACAATTTTATTGGAAAAAAATCATACTAGATTTGAAGGCAACATGGTATTGTATATTTTCGACATGACAAGATTAGTGCGGCGGAGAGTCACGCCGGTGACGCGGTCACGTGACGCGTGACGGACGTGTCACGGACGCGTGACGGACGCGTCACGGACGCGACATCTCCGTCACAAATGGAATGCCTAACTCACTTAACATTAACTCGTACTCTCGCCGCCAAAGTATCGGAAAATATGATAATTTACACTTGAAGACTATTAGACTCCTACATCTATAATATAAATGATTATAAAAATAAATAAGGGGCCGCCCCCTCCCTCTCACCGGCGCTCGCGTCCTCTATTCGCTAAAATAATCAACAAACTTTAATAAAATCTACGCGTCGCGTCGGGCACTCTCGATATATTCCGAACTCGTATCAACGACCGCCTCGACCGCGGGACGGTGCCTTATCGTATGTATACATGTTATAATATATAGCACATGGTCTAAAATAAAATTACTATTAAGTAATTATGATCAAAACCTATTTACAATGGAGTGTATCGCGCCGCCTCCCGGCCCCCTCGGGACCATATAAACTCACGCAGTCTTCAACAAGACTGGGATCATTCACAATGACGTGCGGGCTCGGCTCGGGACACGGCCTCGCTCTCACAATATATCCCGCCTCCCAATCGCGCGGTAATCCACTTTTCACCGACCCTCGCATCTCCTTTGAAATGCGAGAGCCGCTGAACATTTAAAACTGATATGGTCACCGACATCAACCGAGCGAACCATATCCGAACTCGTAAATTTTCACTCGGCGCAGTCGGTAGGATAACACTGTCACGTTCACAACATTTTTGGGGAAACTTTGAAACAATTTTACACAACTGAAATCTAATGAAACAAAATTTTAACGGGGATGTTGACACGGTCAATAAATTTTAAAATCTATTCAGTTCGTCAGTATATAACAAAAAACTGGACACTTGTGTGAATATAATAAAAAACGGTTGAGGTACGACACTTACGAACTTTAAGCTCTGTTCAAACCTGAGCGAAATTAGCTACCGTCGGTGATAGCGAAACAAACCTGCATAAAAACATCTATGCACTTTTGTTTCGCTACAGCAGGCGGTAGCTAAAATCGCTCAAGTTCGGACAGGCTTTTAGGTAGGGTCGTGACGTCACACGCCGGTATAAATAAACGTGAGGCCGGGTGACGTCACAGCCGTGGTCCAGCCCCGTAGCTCAGCCGTATATTATCACATAGCCAGAGTGTTCCAGTAGCGTGTCGGGTGCGTCCCTACATGTTCTCGAACTGGTCGACGCGACGCTTGGTGTTCCCCTTGCGTATCTCGCGCAGAGTCTTGTACTTGTCGCGTCCCTGGCGCACGTTCTCGCGGTGGATCTTGTCCATCGCCGTCTCCTTGGTCTCGTCGCGCGACTGCGCCAGGTCTTGCTTCAGGGCCTGCGTACGACAAACATGTTTAGAAAGAGGTTTGAAGATTTGTGGCACACCTGATGCTTCGACATTTTGATTTAGAAATTGCTGTTACATTAATAGTTAAATCGATAGCGGATATCATTACCAACAATATCAATAATATTCTGAAATCCACCCCTCGTAAAATGTCAAGTTTGAAGTTATCAAGCCTTTTAGTGGATCACGTAATATTTATTTCGCTACGATATGAAAAAGCTTGACCAATCTCAAGAATTTAATTAATCAGTGCCTAAGAATATCCTCACTTTTTCTGTAGTAAATTCGTGATTCACTACCAGATCATAAATTTATGTTCTGTTGATATATTGCGGAATATAAACGAATCTATCACTATATTTAAGGTTGCGTAGTCGCCACGACTACAACATCATACTAGTAGAAAGTGGGATGCTAGGAAAAAGGCCGTAAGGTCAGCAATTCAAAGACCGAATTGTCAAAAATGTATGAAATGAGATGTTATTAAATCGATACGACATAATACATACATTTTTGACAATTCTGTCTTCAGTTCGGTTCCCTGACGGACAAGTGAATAGTCCTGCAGGCTACACTACGATACGACGCCGCAACGCAGTGTTTTGTCCTGGCCCGTTGAGAGGACAGTGGAAAGTAGTAAAGCAGTGAGTCACCTTGAGCTGGTTGTGCAGACGTTCGTTCCTCTCGGCGAGCGTGCGCCTCTCAGCCACAGGATCCACCAAGTCGTCCGGCGCCCCCGAGAGCTCGCCGCCGCCCGCCTCCGAGCCCGCGTCGGAGCCCGCGTCGCCCTCCGCGCCGCCCTCCGACAAGTGGTGGTGCTGCGGGGTCGTCGTCGCCGCCAGCAACATCGCAGCCGCCTCGTCCTAAACATTACTCATTCATTATCACTCGGTTCAAACTGCACGTCACTTTTGTGCTTGTACAAACACCACAGAAATAATACAACTAGAAGTAGCAATTTTATGTGTGAGTGTGATGGCAATAGGGAAAATTCTGTGTGAAGAAAAAGGAGAACCTATTTTTTTTCCGTCCCTTTCAGCGTGGCCGGTTTATGCTGTTTGTCAAACTCTGTCAAACTGCTTCACTTTAACAATAATACCTGTTTCGTTTTTTTCCAATATTTTAAAGCAATTTGAGACAATACAGCGTTATTCTATTAGTTTATGACCTGAAATATCAATATAGAATTTTCATAAAATAATGAAAATCCGTAAGCTGTTTTTTATCTCACAGGTGACCACGATGAAGTAACCCCCTGAAAAACACCGACAGTTCTGGCAAATTGGTTACCTGGGTTAGTTTTAACCTGTTCGAACTTGAGTAATATACGCTACCGCTGACGAAAAAGAAATAAAATTGCATAGAACATATTAAATATCACGGCTAAAACCCGAAGTGCCACTGTACTTGGATTAAGTCAGCTAAACCAGTGGGTTTAGCTGACTTAATCCAAGTCCTGTGTCCTGTGTCTTAGTCCAAGTCATGTGTGCATGTCGCAATCGAATGCCCGAAATGTCGGGCTTTCGATTGCGACATGCACACAGGTAACATCACATTAGGAACGAGTGAAAATCCATATACCTAAACCGAGCCAGTCGAAAACAGGGCTCGGTTTAAGTTGCAATAGTATCCAGTAGGTGCATATTATACCTGCTTGCGCCTGGCATCCTCCACCTCCTCCTGCAGACGGCGCGTCTCCTCGTCCTTCACCTCCACCTCCTGCTGGATGCGGGACACCTCCTCCTGCTTGGTGCGGATCTCCTCCTCCAACTTGGCGCGCTCGGCCGCTTCCATGTTCTGTTATACACAAAATGATGCTATAGTAGGAGTTTATTTGTTAAATAGATCCTAATAGTTTCTTTTCTCTTCATTCTGAAAGTATTGTACAATAAAATATGAATCACTAGCTTATGGTCGCGGCTTTGCCCGCATGGCTAAATCTTTTCTTAGCGGAGGTTTACGTCATAAAACATAAAAGGAAAGAGTGACTGATTGACTGACTGATCTATCACCGCACAGCCTAAACTGCTGGACGGATTGGGTTGAAATTTGAAATCCAGATAGTTTCAAATTTCAACCCAATCCGTCCAGCAGTATTGTGTGTTTGGCTAGCCAAAATAACCTTGGTCTCCACATATTATAATAATGTCTAGGTGTTATTTGTAAGAAGTAGAGGCTGGGATGAATCGATATCGTTAGGAGTATGTCGAAAAACTGGATGAGACTCGCGATCGGAAGGTGTTGCGTGAACATGAGACCTTAACCCTGCAGTAGAATATTAAAATAAAATGTAAAATTGACTTGCAAAAGTGCTCCATTGTAGCCTATTTGAATAAATGAAGTTTCGAGTTTAGCCTGCAGTGGGTAGATAGAAAGAGGCTGCCAAAGGAGTGTTGCGGCATACCTTGGTCTCCTCGAGGCGCTGCATCATGGCTTGCAGCTCGTTCTGGCGCCGCTCCAGCTCCTCCTTGGCGGCCTGCAGCTGCCGCAGCTGCTCCTCCAGCCGCCGGATCATGTCCTGTGCCTCCACGAGGTTCGCCTGCATAACAATACATATGAGCCTCATCACGACTAATTCCACCGATTAATCCCAAGAGTTTCTTCTCAGAGAGGTTTTGCGAACAAGTGGTAGAACTCTCAAAGTAGAAAAATATTCTAACATTGTGTAGGTATGCTGTAGCCGACCACACGCATTGACGCTTCATAATACACATCAAATGTCTAAACCAAAGAGTTCCTACTATGAATGAGGCAATCAAAACTAGCCAATCGCCCTGCGCATCACGCCATGTTTTGGCGATTTTGTTTTCATAAAGAAAGTCACGAAAAAAATAGAGCTTATTTTGGTTCTAGGCATAACATGAAGGAGCCCTATACCATACGAGCATGAAGGGCTGTGGATGATGTGATGTGGAACTTAGGGTGGTCTAGTACAATAAATATTATAATTATGTAACCAAGATAAACATTGTAAACACATGTTTAAAAAATGCAATCCTTACGAGTTTCTTGCTCGTTCTTCTCTCTCTTTGCGAACGAGCGGTAGAGTGTTAAAATAGAAAAAAGGTAAAATTCTTGCAAACGTGTTCCAATGCAGCTTACTTAAATGAACTTTAAGTTAGTGTTACCTGCGAGCGTTCCATCTCCTCTTGCATGTGCCGGAGCCGATCCTCGTACTCCTGCTGCTTCTTCTCCGCACGCTCCCGCGCCGCGATCTCCAGTTGCAACTTGTCTCTGTGGAACCACAACATCAATCAATGACGTTTCAATCTATGAGGACTTGGAAATGACTCGGTGAAGTAACTAGAAGCGAGTCGTCGATACGGTTTGACGCGGAGCGACTTGTCTTTAAGTTGAGGGTTTGTGGTCAAACGCAGATCTAAATAAAGAAGATGAGCAAATTTACCAATCAGTGCCTGATTTTATATCGAGGTCTACGATTTTCAGGGATAAATTAATGCATTAGCTTCTGCGGCGCTTTTAGACCTTGGCCAGCTTTTCCTCCCGGGCCTGCGCCTTCATCTGCTGGACGTGGCTGGAGTCAGGCTGGGGGGGACAGTACAGTACAGTTACCTCTGCGCCTGCTTGGCCAGCTTCTCCTCCCGGGCCTGGGCCTTCATCTGCTGGACGTGGCTGGAGTCAGGCTGGGGGGGACAGTACAGTACAGTTACCTCTGCGCCTGCTTGGCCAGCTTCTCCTCCCGGGCCTGTGCCTTCATCTGCTGCACGTGGCTGGAGTCAGGCTGGAGGGGACAGTACAGTACAGTTACCTCTGCGCCTGCTTGGCCAGCTTCTCCTCCCGGGCCTGGGCCTTCATCTGCTGGACGTGGCTGGAGTCAGGCTGGGGGGGACAGTACAGTACAGTTACCTCTGCGCCTGCTTGGCCAGCTTCTCCTCCCGGGCCTGTGCCTTCATCTGCTGCACGTGGCTGGAGTCAGGCTGGAGGGGACAGTACAGTACAGTTACCTCTGCGCCTGCTTGGCCAGCTTCTCCTCCCGGGCCTGGGCCTTCATCTGCTGGACGTGGCTGGAGTCAGGCTGGGGGGGACAGTACAGTACAGTTACCTCTGCGCCTGCTTGGCCAGCTTCTCCTCCCGGGCCTGTGCCTTCATCTGCTGGACGTCGATGGTGTCAGGCTTGCGACGGCGCATGTACAGTTCATGGTTGCCCATGCAGAGCGCCAGGATACGTTTGTTGACGCGGACGCGAGGCGCGAAGAACACGAAGTCCGGTGCCTTCTTGTCGATGGGCTTGATGATGAACTTGCGGTCGTTGAACGAGATGTTGCGGATCTCCGACCACGGGAACCCGATTTTGGGGGTCAGTCTGAAATGTTCATTGGAAATGATTAAGTTCAGGTGTTCCGGACGTTTTAAATGAGTCAGATTGTACTATCTGCCAGTCTTTTTAAGGAAATGAGGCATGAAATGTGAAAGACAACATGGACTTTAAACTACAGCTAATCCTGTTCTAAATCTTCAAGATCTCTACGTAAGCGTATCCGAGATTAAAAACCTGTACAACGATTCTATGCCCCATAGTAACCGACATCTTTTATTTATTTTTTGCTTTTTGTCAGACTACCCGCATTTATCTAAGAAAGTATATTTCTGACATTTAACAAAAAAGCCCAATACTAACTTGTCATCCTTCTCGTAGATGTTAAGTCCGAGGGCATCGACTCCCAGCCAGAGCTCGGTGTTCTTCTTGTTGCGTATCTCGAAGTAGTTGACGCCGTACATCTCGAGGTCCTGCGCTATCTTGAGGTACTCCATCATGGCGTCCTCGCGCAGCATGCCGCGGTGCTCCTGCCACCAGTTCGTTATGCTCTGCTCCCACTCCTCGCGGGACATCTGAAGATTAACAACCAGGATATTAGTACGATAACAGGGATTATTTGTTTTTGTGTTGGTGTATGGTGTATGTTACTTGTGTTTTGTCGAATATATGCTTTTTTTTTCTTTTCAGGGAAGATACTAATGATGAACTCATAAGTGAAAGGTGTTGCTGATAGAAAAAGTGAGTTTATGTACTGATGAGTGAAGAACTTATTGTGTTGATGAATAAGTCAAGAAATAAATGTGCTGATGAACAGATGAGTGTAATTGCGTGTTGATAAATGAGTGAAGAAATATATCTGTTGATGGCTTGATTAGTGAAATGATTAATGTGTTAATCATCATTAATTTATAAGTGTAGAAAAACTATGTTGATGTATTGAGAAATTGATATGTTGATTAAATTATTATTAGAAAAGAATGAACCGATGCGTGGAGGATCAGATGATAAAGGTAAATGTATTGATGTGTCAAGAAGTCAATGTATCTATATCTATTAGCAAAAAGTAATTGAACAAACGTGGTAAGAACTGTGTTGAAATTCTGTTGAATATTTTATATTAATTATGTATTTGTTCACGATAAATGTGTCAAGAAAAATGTTTCTGAATATTGTTTCTAGTCTTAATTTCTCACTTTATGTTGGTCGGTGACGCGCTGCGGCAGCAGACGGTCGTTGGTCAGGAATCCTGGGCCATGGAGCGCCGGGTTGTGGTCGCCGTGCCGAGCTTGCACGGCGTACGACGCGAGCAGCACTGACGTCTCCGGCGGACAGTAGATCTCGTCTGACAGGATGGCGTTCTTCACCTGTGATGAGAACAATGTGGATTTATCGTCGATTAATTTATCATTTGGCACATTTTATCTGTTAAATTTCAGGAATATACCCCTTTGGAAGACCTCTTTGGCATGAGTAAGATGTAATCAGAATCTAGAATAGGAATAACCTAAGAATTAAAAACAACCGCGCTAAATGGGTCAAGAACTTTTTATATGAAGACAGCAGAAAGTACATAAATAGATCTTCTAGGGAGGAAATTTCAATCTACTACAGATCTATTTGCCTTTTTTATATCATAGGTGGCAAACAAGCAGACGGTCAACCTGATGGTGAAGTTACAGTCGCCTATGTATAATTGCAACTTATCGAGATTGTATTTATCAGATTTACCTGAAGGTAGAAGAGCTTGAGTGTGATCTCCTGGATGAGTTCGTCAGCAACATCTTCCGGGTAGAATTTGGCGCGGAACTTGAACTGAAGGGGGTTCTCCTTCTTTACGTCCTGTTGCATCACCTGACGAACAAAAACAATCGAATTAACTAGTGTTTCAGATTAACATTAATATTGGAACTAATTTTAACGTGGGTTTACAAAAAACTTAAAAATTAAATGGGTCTAAAATTTAAACTAATAAGTAATCTTATAGGACGTGGAAATTAATAAATTATTTTGAAAACTTCCGACATTTTAATCGTAGTTCTTTAAGGATATTCGCACACAAAGAATAAAACGTAATCGTAGGCACCAGCATAATTTTTTCATCTTATAAAGATCACATTTAACTCATTTAGTAATAAGGGGTAGTACTTAAAGTTACAAAAGGAAATAACATAATTATGCTTGCGTAACGTTAAAAACCAACATTTATACAGTCCACTTACAAATTATAAATCAGGAAAATCTAATTAAAGCGCAAACTAAAATGAGCATAAAAGGCTTTCGAATGATGCTACGTAAATACAATTCAAATTTCCCCTAAAACATAATATTTCATGTTTATTATTTCATTTCGACGACAGTTTTCCGTGTTCGATATCCCGCGCTCAACCAGTGAAAAACTGAACCCCTTTCGTGTACCAAACGGCACCAAGTCATGCAAAGTTCAAACCACTATCTACCACTCATAAAACACGTATCTTACCCATCTGGAGAACGGTAGAGACCCTGACTTCGTTGCATGCCCACCACAGAGTCCAGGGGTAGCGTTAAAAAGGCAATTATTAATTACAATTCGACACTTGTAACTCAATTAGCCCACCAGAACACATCTGCTGTGAGTCACGACGTTAAACGACAATTAGATGACTAATAAACTGGTTGGGATGAATTTTGATAAGATGTATATACTTGTGTGTCTACTTTATTTATCATAATGATAATGAAAAAAATTGGTTTTTCCGTGTCGTTGTTAGGTTTTTCGCACAAGATGCGTAAAGTAAGCGTAGTAACGTTACTATAAACATGACGATTGTCAACATGGGTTCTAAGTTCAAAGTGCTCATGTCTTATAGGCCAATGCCGGTTTGATATATGTAAGTAATTCGTATCGTTCTTTTTAAAACCATACATTACAAAACGTAAGCTTAGGGTTTCTGTTGTGTTATTATTTTTTTCACGACTATGCTACAAAAGTACCTTATTCATATTATGTGTAAGCGTATTTGTTTGATCTAGGCACACTTCTAACCCAATATAACACTTTAAAATAAGGAAGATAAGTGACAAGATTTATAAAAGGTATGAACTACGCTTACAATACGCTCACGCCACGCGTCATGTGCGAAGCCTCTAATACCAACCACAGTATTTAAAATATTCTTTACCATTTATGTACAATAATGATTATGTTATGTTAATTATATGTGTCACGATGATTATAATATTAATCAGACGATAACTTGCGATACGGTACTACATGTAATCTAGACAAAGCTTACGAAACATTTTATACTACAATGCTAGGGTTTATATAGGAGTGTCAGTAGTAAAGTAGCGAAGGAATGAGCCGTATTAGATGTCACGAATTAAGGGCACGGTAGCGAGCAGGTTACAATAACACTCGATATTTATTTGTACGGGATCGCGTTTTCAAATAAAATTATTCTTTCGAGTTTAACAGTTCATGTTTGTCTTATACATTAGAAACACACACCAGGACCAAATGTGAGGGCTCAAACCATAATTTTGTTCTTCGAAGTGGACCGTATGCTTCGATTCCCACAGGATGGTTTGATGTGAAGAAATAAAAGACTTTCGGAGATCTGAAGACTTTCGGCTCGGCCTGGCTGATGCTTAGCGGTAACCGTCGCATTAAGAAGTCTGCAACAGTGGTTTTGCCGTCGCAATGTCGCTCAAGAAGGCAGGGTAAATCCCTTCCTAGCTTCATTGAACATCATGCCACAATGACAGCTTGGCGACACGGTTTTGTAGGGGTAAATAGCGAGCCAGTGTAATAGAGTGTGGGAAAACAGCACATAACTAATTATAGAGATTTAGTGATAATAGAGTAGGTAGTTTTATTATTAAATCTGTATACTATTACTCTGTAGTACCTTAATATTATGTACATACATATGAAAATAGCAAAAAGTGACGAAATCAGTGCAGCCTTCACGAATCCCGTAGCGCAGTAAGTCACAAAACCTGATCGGAATCAGTCACCATAAACTCGATGTTGAGCAACATTTGAGGAATTCCGTCCACCGGATTTACAGTATATATTTAAATATTTGAACAAATATTAAATTAATTTTCCTGTTGATTTCTTATATGCTTTTTAGACAGACAGAAAGAGATATTCATATCTGATAATTTACTTCCAAAAATTAATGTTCTTTCAACGATGGATCATTCTCGAAAAAGCCAGGGAAGAATGGGATAATCAAAGGGCTCGCCCGACAATGGGCACTTGTAGGTTCATATTTATTTGATACCCGGACTAAGAAAATTACTGCGTATGAGCATTTTTCAGTTAAGTAATCAGTTTGCCTAAATCAACATTAAATTATTGAAGCAGAAACAGCGCAAGAAGCGGGCGTTTTCTATTTTATGAAGGGACAAAAGATAACTTTTATCCACCAAAAGAGTACTTTAGGGATAAGGGTATTTTACAGGATACTAGCAACACTAAACCTAGCTAAGAATAGCTTCAATGAACATTGTTCTTCATTCAAAGACTACATGTTCTACAAAACCCTAAAGAAGTTGAAACTATCTAGCCAACAGCCAAAGACGTTGACCCTGGTCTTACCAGGTCATCAGCTCTGTCATAAGCAGCTTCTTCATCGTCCTCCTCAGGAGACATAAGCTTCTTGACCGGTCTTGATACGTAAGACAGCACCTTACCCGTTTTCTCCACCAGGCTTTCCGGCTTTTAGGCAAGAAGACAATAATATTTACACTTTTTATTTACTTCTTATGAGAAGAGGGGAGAGTATTATAGTTTGGAATCCTGAGACATTTTTGCAATAATCTTTCTACAACGAATGACAACGTAAAATTTTGCAAAACATATTTTTTATAAATTAAATATACCTAGGTACTTCCAGATAGATTCGTATCAACTGAATTCAAAACCACTCCAAAATTGTAACATCCACTACAAAACGCACGCAAATACGAGTATTTATTAATATGTATGAATTTTATGCTAATTACAGGAGGCATTAAAATGATAATTTTACATTCTATCAACGAGATATCTCTAATATCTATTTTAATTATCAATTTTCTAAGTCCTTTAACCTCTCGCAGCTGCTGCCATTTATCTAATCATGCCAATGATATAGATGGCTAGTGGCTAGAGAGTAGAGGGCATATTAACGATCATTAAGTTACGTACGAACTAAATGGGGTGATTTAAATGTTCTTTATTTGTGACTTGTGCCACACTGAGTGTGTTGAACTCTGCGACGATTTTACGCTCCGTTTAAATTAGTCTAGCGTTATTGGTGTTATTGGACGTATCGATATGTTTTTTAGTTTTATTCGCATTTTAATATAGTAAACTTATAAATATGCGAAAGCTGGTGTGGATGGCGATTCTTGTTGCACATAAAATAAAATAGATGTAACGATTGGGCTAAAATTTGACGTAAAGGTAGCTTAGAGATTGATGAAAAGTCCTAATGGCTCTAGTACTCCAGTCGCAACGTTTTCAAAAATTATTTGCAATCTTAACTCTCAAATTACAAAATTTGCATGTCATAATATGGCAGATTATAGCTGAACATACTTTTGATGTATTTTACTATCTAGAACTTACCTATTCTTGCAAATAAAGATTTTTGTATTGTATTGTATTGTATTTGTATTTTTTTAGCCAATTTCATCGCAATTCGTGTGCACGTTTTTGCAAATATCATGTAGGTAATTCTACAAAATTTGTTTTATCATTCTGTTAACGTGGTTTTCCTGTTTATTTTGTGTTGAATTTTGGAACATACCTCTAGATTGGTTTTAAGTCCCCAACTAGGAAAGGATATTTCCACGTGTACAAAGCCACGAACATAAGCTAGTGCCTAATGATATAAGTACAAGTCCTCACAGGTGTCTCGGCGTAGGATCAAGTCGTAGGATGTAATGTATCCGCGGTGGCACTAGCTGATCGGGTTACCCTTGGCGAGCCTATCGTCTTAGGCGGCTCGGTTGAGCAACGAGTCGTGGGAGCGAAAGTACGGTCGTCGACCCCGCTCGGCTGCACAATCAGCTGTTCTGGCGCGAGAATGGCGAGGAGACTGCGCCTGCGACGTCTCACACTATTGGTGCCAAATTTGTTTTAGTGTCGCCATAGTAACAGGTGGAACACATCTTTTGCTTTTGTTCATTTATTTGTTAGAAACTTAGGTTAATTTTTTAAGGGCTAATAAACTAGGCAGTGATAACAAAATTCTATTTGAGGTTATTTTTATTTAAGTTTGTTACTTCATAAATGCGTACTGTATGATGATGTTGAAAATAATTCGATAAGGAAAAGTAAGTCATTTATTTTGACTTACTTTTTGGATTCATTTCAAGAGGGATTTTCATTAAAATAGTTTCAAGTTTTATATTTGAGTCATATTTTTAAAAGTGATAAGTGAACATGAAATAGTGTTATGCGCTTACTTTAATTTTAATGCTCCTTTTCACATGATTGCACTTTTGCCAACAAATATCCGGTCCCATACATCCACTTGCTCTCTCCACTTGCCACGCGAGTTGCATCGTGCCTTTCCCATAAACTTTTCCTCAATCAAAGTAAATCAAACCCACCGAACGAGTTTTTTTTATTCGGCTCGCATTGTATGCTCATGAGATTTTAATCTGTAACCGAGACACGCCAAATTACGTTAACCATTTAGGAACGAGGCCCTATTTTGGGGTTAATAGGTTTGTTAATAAATCTGATAATTGTGTTTTTCGTTATTTAACATATTTACCTTCCTTAACAGAATGACAATGATTGCTTGTTTTTAAATACAACTTTTTTGTCCTTTTACCCATTTAGGCGTGAAGAAGCAGAAGTAGCAAACGCACAAAGTTGCAAAACCTTTCTAATTTATAACATTAGATGCATTTTTACCTAGTGGATTTATTTCAAGATTTATTTTCCTTATTAACTCAATCGTTATGCGCATTCAAGAGAAACCAAGCAAAGAACGTGGCATGACGACAAAAGCATGCGCAAACAGCGTAGGTACTTCAACTATCCGTTAAGAGTTGACACAAAATTAAGGTTTCTGGTGGAATCCACATTCGCGCACGCACCGTTCCCCACCTAGGTGTGGCGGGGGACAGAGAAGAATGTATGCACCTGTCCTACTCTAACGTAACCCAGTTTGAAGCCACGCCATGGCACCTTAGCCGACCCTTCTCTCGAATATTTGTCACAATTATCACTCATTAACGAAACGGCAAGTTGGCGAGTGTAGTTTAGGGCTAGGAATTCGGTTTTTCTTATCATGAGTGAGTGAGTTCCAATCGGATAGAACCGGTTCCGGTGGAATTAGCTCCGGTGCCTCGCCCTCTGGTTTATGCCACAGATCTGTATTAGGAGATGCCGCGAGTGAGCCAAATTGTATGAAAAGGAAGCATTTTCTTTGCTACACCCTCAAATTAGAAATTAAAGACCTTCCTTTTCAGACCTTCCGATGCAGAGGTGTTCTGAGGTGACTAACGGCATAGCTCCCAAACGGGTGATATTCGAATATTTGACGTGCCACTGCAAATCTGCTGTTGAAAACGTCATGTGGAGCATTGCTCCTCACTCCTCCACACATCATGAAGGAAAATTGACGGCTCCAATGCTTGAACACCATCGAGAACTTTCAAAGTTTAATTAATCGAAAGAGAAACTGCAAGGAGTGTCGGCCCTTGAAGAGTTGTCCAGTCTAGACAGTGGACGGCGAGGCAAGTTAGCCGGAGGACATCCGACGGTCGGTTGTGCGTTAGGAGAGGAGCAAGGTCGCGCAACTCGGTTACAGTTGCTCACGCCACTTTCACCTGTCTGCGCAACTATATGATACCATACACAGAAGGGTGGCTTTGGCTATAGTTTTTGGATTTGTTTCTAGCGAATAGACTTGCTATTACTTTACAGTCTACTTAATATTTAATAGAAATGTATGATATTGACCTGTACTTACTTTTCCAGATCTCTATTCTTCTAGATTATAGGATAACTGGGAAATTTATAGACATAATCTACAAAATCATTCCGAAATTCGATAATACTCCCAGCAATTTTCCTACGCACTTCTTCAATTTTCAAATACCTTTAGGCGCAAACTAGTTTTCATTGAGATTCCCTAGAAAGGTGCGCTGCAATAATCTACAACTGCCTACGTTTTTGGTCGTTGTGTAAAGCCAGTCTTCTGTACTCGTCCATTTCGTGGCTCTACTTCACAGGCGCATCACGCTTTGATATTGATCAACGATTACACTTCACAAGTGATTTTGGAGTGCCGTGGAATGTCCGTAAAGAGAAAATTTTGCATATCTAATATGTGTTTCATAAGCGGGTGGGCTAACTATGACTGCCTTATTTTATTAGTTTAGTGGAGTACTTCCTTTCGTAGATGTAGTTACGTCATAAAGTGTGTTTCAATCGTTTAACCATCATCACAATCAAAGTAATGGTGCATTGTCTCAAAAGACGTGTACGTTAGTGGTCACGTCACACTATATCTAAATCAATAATGATCTATCAAAAATCTATCCAATGTAACCTGTGTCCTTTATTGACTGAATAATAACGTAGGTAGGTAGAGTACAGCCATTTTTAAATTTTACTTGTTAGTCAACCCAAATTTTAGTGACGTCTACAGACGACGAGCAATATAAAATTGGTAGAATGATGTTTTTAAGGTATTGGCTGACGTAGATATTAAGATTTCCAATGACGTAAATACAGATGACTCATAAGGAATGCAATCATAAAAGGATCCAGAAGTTTCGATACATGGATGTGACCATTTTAACAACTACCGTTTAGTGATGGCATCCGTTATATGAACAAATGGAACCGAATTAATTAGTGTTCGGCTAATAAATGTTTAAGAACCGTTAAATGTAGACGTCTTGATAACATACTGGTTTTTGGGTGATATACTTTAATTTCTTGCAAGGAATTAAGTACCTGATAATTTTGCGAAAGGGACATTTTGCGACGTAACGGATAATTCGATTGATTGCAGAAGTTATGGCAGAAGTTTTCTATAAGGCTGCCCCTCAAGGACCTCTTAAAACAAGGAACTTTACAAGTTTTTTGTTTTGTTATTTTTTTCGGAATTTAAGTATCCACAGTACACAAGGTTGCGATTACATAGACTGTTGAATTCTGAGGGTTACCATCATTCAAATCTATGACGATTGTTGAAGAAAGCTAACCTGTAAATGGTGTATTTAGACATTATTAGAAATGCCGAAAAGACGTAGCTGCGATCTGAAGAGGAGATGACACTAGACATAGGAGGCAACGCCCAGCAAACGACAGAAAAAGAAGATATTTAGCTGTCACCAAGATTCAACAGCATTTAACATGCTTGACAAACAAACAAATGAGCATCACACAGATATGACAAGGACAGAGATTGTTTGCATCGATGGAGATTGATGCTCACACCTGGTGCAGCCGTGGGAACGAGGTCACGCGGCCGTGAAGTCTCGCTTCGGTGGTCGCGCTTCGTATGTGCCGATTGACCTAACCAGGGGCCTGTTTCATGGTAATCTGCTGGCAAAATCATGTGGAGATGTGCTCTTGTAGAGGTCACAGCAACTAGACCCCTGTTAATGAACTGGGCCGTTAGCTCAACATATTTTTGAGCATTTTATATGCATGCAGTCATATCTCTTTATTCTTATAGCTTTGGAAACGTGGGTTCATCAGTCGCCTACCTAAATCCAAGAAATAATTATTAAAACAAAAAGGAATGTGTACGTCGTACGTCCTTGCCTCACCTAGAGGACACGGAAACGACCTTAATTAAAAATCAATTTCAGATGGATAAGAATTTAGAAAAAATCTGGTGTTCGTAGAAGTTGTGTACTATGTACGTTAGTGCCTCAAGGTCGAGTCCGCTATCAAACGATTAAGTAAGCACAGAATTCGCTATCTCCAAGACAGATAAGGACCGTGACGCAACCGTCTCGTCAACTCGGTACACAGTACAAGTATTGGGGCCACACTTATAATTGCTGCGACTTGCGACAAAAACGCAGCATTCCTCTTACTCTGGGAGAATGGGATCGCGTGCGGCCGCCGTCGATGCGTGATTGCCACAACTATGCTGTTCGTAAAGATAAATCTTTCCAGACGTGTTGCACTTTTCATTGATCTTTTCTTGGTAATCTACTTTCGTAAACAAACTTGATGTCTCTAGTATTCCTACTGCAGCTTTGAATATTTAATACCAATTACCTGTTTTGACAAACATGATAGCATTAGCAATTGTAAATTCCTTTACCTCTTATCAACAGATAAAAATGTTAACATGCAACAAGAAACGAGACTGAACTAAATATAACACGTTCATGTAATAGTGTAGACTGTAGACAATCGTTGGAAACAACAAGAGTTACTTTAATGATGCATAATAACGTAGGTACTGAAACACTTTTGTCTCATGATGTGGAAAGTCTAGGAGAATGAAATAATTTCGTTTATAATGAGGTTTTAATTATGCTTACATCAGAAACTTTGAGTGGGAGCCAAGAATTGACGCATGTGAAGAAAACTGTAAGCAATGCTTTGAAGGAAAATTAAAATAACATATTAAAACAGATATTTGAAGACGAAACCTTTTCCATAATCATCTTGAACTGTAATGCCTCTAATGATATAGACTACGAATATCTCCAATCAACCTTTAATAATAATATTCTTATATGATAGGTACTTATTATTATTCTGTCATCTGTTATTGCTGCTAGTGTTAGCGAGGGCATTTTTTTGTAAGAATGATCTCATCACATGTGGGCTAGAGCAAGACCGATTGGAAGACTATTCTGTCACAATGTAAACAAGTGCATATGTTGCTTAAATTCTGTGAAATATTGGCAACATGACTCAATACACGACTTTAATAATAAAATTAAGGAAATCATGAAACATTACCACATGACTCAGGTAAGGAATATTAAAATGACCTCATCCAAGGAATCAATAACAAACCAATACATATATTCAAATGGTACACAAAGGGTAAAGTAATAGAAGACGCAACTACTAATACAGACTTTATATTGCAAAGAGTTCAGCCATAGTAGAAAAACATGAAAGTGTTAAGGCACCTGTACACGTTCTTGAATCTAAGAAATGACAGGTTTTCTTTGAAGTGCGTCTGAGGCCAACATAATTGAGTTCTCGAAATTATTATCGCTGAGCGATACTCCACAAAAAATCCATCAACATTGACAATGGTAAATAGTTTGGCAGCGGCTCAAGAATGTAAAAGAGCCTTAAACAGGTACGAGGTACGTCCAAAGAGCGTCCGACCGTGGCATTTTACCTACGCCGAGAACCGGAATCCAAGATATGAATGAGTACGGCAAACACAAGACGAACGGATGATATAACTCACGTTAACGCTAACGCACCTCGCTAAATGAAACGTGGAGATATTGTAGATGTCGCTATGTAAAAAAGTCGATGACAAAGTTCAGTGAAATCATTACAGGATTCCGCTTCTTCTACCACCGAATAATCACTAAATAACAGGTAGGAATGTGACTAAACCCAACCTGAAAATGATAAAGTAATAACTACAAAACAGCTAACTTATCACCAAGAATATCATGAATAACATAAATTGGCCAAATGACGTGATTGTGGCAACAGCCAATAGCTTTATTTATTCAATACGTTCAATAATAAGTCAATAGTATACACTTGTATAAACATATTATGTACAATTTTGGAACTTAATTTATGAATTTAGACTTATTTGAAATAGAAGCCTATTATTATAATTAGAATATCTATTGAAAGTGTAGGTAAGTTTGGTAAAATGTGTAACGCAAAGAGGTGGCTAAGCTAGATAAGTTAATGACTACAAGTGAAGGAATTTAAACGTTCAATTAATGTTAAAGTTATTCTTAGTAATAAAGTTATCAAAGACGTCATCCACTTAGTCACTCCGGACACAGACAAATGAATCAACTTTGAAAGACACCTACACCGTGTGCATATTTTGTAAGGTCAATAACTTTATATCGAAAAAATAAACTAATGAGCATATTAATACAGAATTTAAGAAACTGATAACATAATCAGTAATATACGTTGACCTTTTTAGGATAGAGGATAAAGTTGAAGAAAACGTTAAAGTAAATGAAATAACAAATGTTTTATGAAAGTGTTCACATTTATGAAAATGCAAATTGAAGTGACAAAACTGCAAATAGGTATATCCTAATATCTGTTAATAAAAAGTAATAACGACGATTATCCTAACAGGTGGTAAACCACAGGTAATAATTACTCGCATAATGACAAATTAACTACAGGAAAACATGAACGGAACATCCGTCCAAGGTATTAAAAGTTCCATGAACATTATAACTCGCGGATGGCCTTCAAATGACGTCACCTTTGTCATGGCGGGGAATAAAATATGACTAGATTGAAACTATAATGAGCAATATAAATGAGTAGTAATCCCATGAGCTCAAAATAAAATGTCTAGAGGCCACGAATAAAGCCTATATCATGTAAATGAAAGATATTTTACACAAGAGATCTTCAGGCAATTGAAAAGAGGAAAGGTCGTTAGAAATAATAATATAACGTAAACCTTTTTGGAAAGGGAAAAACCAAGGTAGTACATAAGGAAAAGCAATGTAAGAAGAAAACGAATACAATATTCACATAGGAAAGTCAACAGTCAACACCGATCGCAAGTCGCGAGGTCGCAACGTACATATAGGCAGGCGCATTCGGATTACGTAACGCAAATAATTTCCATATTACATACTACATAACCAGTACATTACGTCGGAGACCCTTAAATAGCGCTGTAGTTGTAACATAGCGTGATTGTAATGAAAATTATCGCTCTAAATTTTCTCATTACAATATTTGAGGAACGTTAATGTACAGGACAAAATTAGAATTTTGCGTTTCGATAACCACATTTGATGACAATAAACGAAAAATATGTAGTATCTTCAAAGACATTCCTGTACAAGTAAACTTAAGCAGATTTTAATATCAAGGCCAAGTAAGCTTCCAAATTCCGAATCATGTTTTTGAAATAGCATAATTCACCAAACTAGTTTGGAGTAACTTTTCACTAGAAATCTTGCCGATATATTGTCGGGATATAATTTAAGATAAGCCGTTAAAATGAAATGATTGAAGTATGTCATAAAATTGTAGACGTTTATTTTATAGTTTGCCACTAACTATAGCTGGTTTTCCCTCGTTAAAACGTGGCTAAGTGTCAATTTTTGCGAAAGAGTCATTTTTATTCTCATAACGCCTAGATGATCTCATATTATAAACATTATAAAAGCCAACTTAGGTATATTATTCTCAATAATCTAGCACGCCTTATCAACGCCTTAAAGCCTGGGATTACGTAATACCATAAAGAAAGACTGCAAGGCTACTGCATGAAAACTGATAGACCGTATACGAGTACATATAGGAGAAATCATAATAATCTAAGACAATATTCATGAATCAAATTAAACTAGCATCAAATTAAATGATAATTTATAAATAGATGATGACGTTTGTCCACAATTGAAATACAGCCGTTAACGGTCGAACCAGATAAGAACAGACACAGAACATGTGGATATGAGCGAGCTTCCGACCGGTGACTCACAGCTCACATGACCCCAAGATCACTTCGATAAATTATATTATTAGACTATATTCGACGGGTCTAAGTATAAGATTCGTCAGAATTTGTGACTATGAAACATAATTCTGTTTATTTTATTCAATTTTGTGAAATTTTGCGAGCTCTTGATGTGAACTAGATTGGTTGTTTAAATTTGTGAATTCTTCGATTTAGCTTTACCGTTAAGAAGCGTGAATATCAGATAGATATCATATTGCCTGATAAAATGCCGTCGTCACCATTTCTCTTGAAATTATAAGCTTTTTATCGTGCGCTTCTGTTTTCTTATCAAACCATTTTTCACAGTTTATGACGACATAATATGCCACATGAATGTTTTCCTCTAATATCGATTTCGAAATTCTAATTTAGGTACATGTAATCGGGATTTAGGTTTCCTTTATACCGGTTTGGTTTTTATTATCACCGTTAACTTTATTGTTATTTCATATAACCTCATTCTCAATGTAAAAACCCCATCCAAACCATATCCACACCAAACCGTGGATGGTATACATTGTAAGGTGCATTACCCGGAACTTAGCGATTGGCGATAACGACTAACAGTCTCGTATACAACTGTTTCCAATTATCCACGTGCCAAAATGTAAACACGTTCATTGAATCCGGTGTTTGATAAACTCGCCCAGTGTTCTGTTGATAAATACGATAAAACCCTAGTGTGTGGTGGCAAGTGGCAATGCACCTTTCGCTGCGAGCGTGTGGAAACCGGCTAATTTCTCTAATGAACATGTGTGCATTGTAAACACATCAATCGAGTAGTACTTGTACTCGTACGGTCACGACCGTTTCTCCGACACCATTCGGTTGTGTAGATATTGCCAGCGAATGGTACAAATTGACATGATTGAGGAGCATTTGCTAAATAACTAAACTAGAAGAAATCTGAAGACAGTATTCCTGCTGTTTTGCGTGCAACTAGAATATAGATCTTGTTTATATTTCGTAGCCCAAATCCAGTGCATTTTTCTACTGTTTATTCACTATCTTGTTATTACTGCAACCATATTTCGAATGTTAACTTCTCAAACTGCGTCGATAAACATAATCATCAAAAAGATGCGAAACATCAAAAGCGCAAATTAGAGCGGAATTGTTTGAATTTGTACGCGTTGGAGTTTACTTTGGAAAAATTGTATCAACATGTTCGTTCTAAGTGCTAGACTATGTGGAATCAGTTCCATATTAATGAGCTCTCGGAAATGTTTACAGCGAGAATTAATTGAAAGCAGATGTATCGACATACTCTTTTATAGTTCTAATAAATCTTTATCTACTTATCTTACAAATTACGGAATTTATATCTAAGATTCCAAGTCAATCTGTTCTGTTTTATTGTTTTCTTTCTCAACATAAATGCGGGCAGTAATGTTAATTTCGACCTTAACAATAAAATGTGTATTGCAACAGTCATCTAACTTTATTGTTACACCTACATAGAAATGACTCAGTCGCCCAAAGGTACGTGTACTGGCTTTCCATTCAGGAGCAGGTAATGCCTTGTCGAAATACAAATCTCTGACGTTCGTCTGACTCAACAAATCTTTGGCCTTTCACTTACAACGACGTAGTTCTTGTAAGTTTATGTAGTTATACCCGCTGACAGGTTAGATAGCTAGCTTTATAAGAAGCACGTATGCTCTATTTCTTTATAAAAACAAGCAATAAGTGAGTGCAAAGTAAAAGATAAGAAAATTGTTGGAAAAAGAGTAATAAATAAGTAATGAGTCTTGGAAATAGGGGAAAGATAATAATGTTTTTAGTTTTCTATACGTATAAAATGTGAATAAATTTTGTAATCAATTTCCTGTATTAGTTACTGTTATCGAGTGAACAATTAGCGTTGAGTTTTACAATAATTATTGTAAATGCGTTTGCCGTGTTACTTGATAAAAGTAACCAAATATTTATTGTAGGTGTAGCTTCAGCCAATTAGGCAATCGGTGAAAGTGAAATAAATAAAAATTAAGTTAATTATTGTTACATAAACATACTTAAAAACCGATCGATTTTAATTTAAAATTCGATGAATAAGTTGCATTTTTAAAAAAATGCCAAGAGGTTTAAACTATAAATATTCAATGATTACGACATAAGGCCTGATTCTGTATCTTATCGGAATGTTAATAGGACAAAAGTGATAATGGACACTCCTGAATCCGGTACACACCGGCAAATGTCGAAATCGTGTAAAGAAAGAAAACATAACGATATCGCAAAGAATAATATTGTTGCTGTAGATACAAGAAGCATTGCAAAGTAAACAAGATGCGCCGTTTGTCGAAAATAGTTCGTCCGCAAATCCGAATCGACCTCTGATATCTTACCGAGCAACAATCAAAAGTCCGACGAGGTGTTTATTTATCTCGCGAAGATTGAATTGCTCCCGAGTTTGAATTAACATTGGAACCAGTCGTATTCCAAGTTATAGTTTATGAAAGAAAGTCACCGCTGAGCTGACCTTTGTGAATATTCATTCTGCGATTAAGTATGTGGGTGTCCTCAGTGATAGAGCAGTGTGGGCTACGATAACGATATTCGGCGGAGTCACACTGAGATACATGTCGACATTGCATTACCGGGTCAATGTCAACGACAAGGATAACATAACACTCGAGGAAATCAATTTCACGGAATTGTTTGCACAGGTTAAAGTGACGGAAACATGCACCGCTTGAATGACAATGCAAGAGGAAACACAAATGTTAAACAGGATGAAGAAAATCTATCGAAAATTGTGTAGTCTAAAGTAATCGCGTGTCTCGATAATCAACGCGTAAGCAAACATTCCGTGCGCGGTGAAAACTGGACAATTAATCATGTGCCGCATGATGGTAGCGCACGGGCACACAACCAAAACAAACTTGAACTTGGTTACGCTAAAAATAATCGCCATTTAGTCCGGCGGCCGGTAGACGCCTCCGCAGCGACTGCAGCGAACATTACGATAACACTAGGCTATAATGAGGCGCCAATGCTTTTGCAACCAAAATGTATTTCAATTTAGTAAGTTTAAGGCCGATGCATTTGGCAAACAATACTAAATATGTAAGAATTTCAATGTGATCAACTTCCTAAATCATAGACATAACAAGATAAACTAACCTTCTTGTAAAGCTTGATCCAGGTGAGGTCGCCTTTGGAGTCGGTGTACTGGAGGCCGAAGAACCAAACTTCTCGCAGGCCGATGGTCTTAACCACCTGGTCGAAGAGCTGTTTGCCGGTCGTCGTTTGCTGGATCGCGAACTCCAGCTCCGCGTCCATCGTCGTCACTCGGACGTTCATCTGGAGAAGATACACTTGTTAAAACTACTGTTTGAAATATCAAAAAAAAAATACATACACTACATGGCAATAACACAAACGGCAAACTCCACACTCCACACATTGGGAGGGGATTTTATAAAATTAAGGGTAGGATCTTGATTATTGTTGTATCCTTTCCTTGTATCCTAAATCATGCCAAGAGCAAGCTGAACCAGGTACTAAGGACAGCTTTTGGTCGGATTAGCAAAACATTATTGTATCGTGATAGAGGCCAATAAAGCATTTTCCCAGCAGGATATAGCCAAAATGACACTAGGGAGCAAGTATCAGTAATAAAAAATCAAGGTTATCAGATTGCTAGCAAAATATTTAGCAGGAACACGCGCCGATTAAATTAGCAAAATGATGATAATGTTTACAAATTCCAAATTTGCCTTATCTAATCTACTACAACGACAAGTTTCTAAAATACGTAAGAATGCTTAGATATAATGGTTCTGCAATCGTCGTAAAATTTTCCTAATGAAAACTTCTTTAATAGATTAACTTTTGCGTGATAAACATGTATTTGCATGTCGGACGAACATGTCTGCAAAGAATTCAACAATGACACAAACCTTCATCAACTTAACGTTACGATCAATTCAACGTTTATTTTTAACTTCATAAAAAACGTGATTCTGAGAATCTCAGCAACCATTAGAATTCTTCATGAATTATTGAGTGTCGATTGTGTTGTTTTGCTAGTAAATTCTGAACAGCGGGGCGGCCTTGTGTGCGACCGCAAATGTGCAAGACAAATATGGCAAAGAAAACTTAGTATTAAAGGTCGCACAAATCATCATATATCATTCATGTTATAACACTGATGCATCTATCAAGTTAATACCTAAGGAGACTGTGACATTGCAGTTACTAAGGTACAACTTATTACTTGCTTGTTCGAAACAGCTTTGTCATGTAAATGGATAATATTATAACTAGACTAGAGAACAAATTTAACTTTATAAATAATGCATTCATTGAAAACAAAAAAACATGATACAACAACAATAGTTTTAATTTAAAAATAAAGTTATTAAAGTGACAAACCATGGCGAATATGAGGGACAGTCATTTTAAAACATGATTCTTATAAACTTTCATTCATTGTAAGTGGGAGACGCGACAGAAATAGAAAGGGATACACAAATAGTAGCAGTAATTTACGATTAGGTATCTAACACTGGAGACCGCTTGGTCCGATGCCAAGCGGATGTGATCTTCCGGGTGTTATTATGTCATACGCTTTATTTACTGGTTTACAATTCACAAGATTATTATTGTAGTGTATAATTATTATTTCTCCCTCAATTTGAAAATATTCATTTTTGTTAACTGTTTTTTGATTTCTTACATATATCTTTATTGTTATCTATTAGAATATGTATTATGTCTTATTTTTTCTGCCTACAATGTTTTAAAATGGCAACCCGTGATAGCAAGTGACGCAACAGGATACTTTCATCATTAAGTAATTGTTTTACCATAAACAAATCCTAGTTCAATATACTTGTAGTTAAACCTTACAGCGTTGGGTTGGAGTGGTCAAACCGATTCGCATTCATTAGAAGGTAGCCATTACGTTCAGCGTCATCAACAATAGCGAAGTAGCGATTTTATCTTTAGGATGTCCTACAGCCACAATAGAATGGCTGGTAGCGGGTTCATTTCCATTCATGCCTTCGAGGTCATCGGACGTCTGTACAATGAAAATTATTGGGTCAACTATCAATGAAATTACGATGATTTCATTCGACCGTAATTATCCAGGGCCTATAATTGCATTGTTGTCATTATCCTGATGAATCATGTCGCACGACACAAACAAACACCTTTACATCAAACGCATCATTTTTTACATTTATATTTTTGGAATATCAATCCTTCCTTCCTTTTACTGAGCATTATCCTGACTACTGCAGGGTCTGCTTTACAGCTATACTTCTTGCACTTCGCGCGATTTTTTGGAATATTAATAAACAGAATTTATTCGTGTAGTGGATTAATATTAAATTGTTTTACAACTATGTCATCAATTATATATTATCAAACCACAATCTTACATAATATTATTGTTTATGTGGTATACTTTTCAAAGAACACCAGCCATTATGTTACGATTTACGAGTAATAGAGATAATAGGATTGCCAGCATTACCAGCTACTGTATAATAATATGTAGGTACTCGTACATGGACATTCTATGTGGCCACAGCCCTAGCATCACCCGCATCAGTTTATTCAATAACTTACGTTAATTATTATGTTGACACGAACAGCTTAACTATGTTAATTGGTTTCAGCGTACTTGTGATAACATGGCGTTTAAATAAAGCCTTGATTTGGTGTTGAGTGTTAATAATTATTAAATCAGTTTTACCTCTAATTATTGTCTATTCTATGGCATTACATTAATTAACCATTTCCTGAGTTCCAACATATGTGTTGCTAGAAATATAATTTATTATCAAACAAGCTAATTTATGGAATTGGTTCTAAAATGTGCAATTTTCAAAAAATAATATGATTGTCGGCATTTCGACACTTATCAATGTTATTATCGGGCATTTTCTCTTTTCAGACAAGTGGTTGGTATTATCATCGTCATGATAAAACTCTTGTATTATCACGGAAAGAGCTGCATTTTAGAGAGATCACGAATTGTCGAGAATCAATGAAATAGTTTTAGGTGACAGAAAAGGAGGTCTTTAGGATTTTTGTCTTAGATCAAAGTTTTTCACAAGTTAAACAGAAGTAGGTAAGTAATACGATATATCCTCGATAAAAGTTTCAATTAATCATCATTCCAGATCATCAACATAAACCCTAGATGAAAGTGAATAATCCGATGGTAATCTCGAATCTCGGCGTGATAATGAGGTTGTTAGTGTTGTCGATGAATCAGTGCAGATAGAATACACTGGCGATAAGGACCCGGCGACACACACAGTACGTTATCGCGGTTAAACGGCGGATGTTTGTGCACGATGTCTGCTACATTTACCTACATACGAGACCTCATCTAGTATGCTTTCACAGGTATTTTCATAAGCTGAGGACAGCTTTCTATTGACGGCCATCTGATCCCGGAATACCAAAAGAAAGATTTTTACCAGTTTACGAAATGTAGGATCCTTTGTTGCTATCCTAAAGCTTGTGCTCCGCTTGACCCAAATATTCGCGTAGTGTCAAAGTCTTATTCAATAAATACTTTTAACATTTCATTATCGCAAGTGGAGCTCGCTTATAAAAAAAAAATTGATTTAACATCGTCGTTCCAGACTTGTTATTCAAAATCTAAACTTCCTTCACATAGATGTAGCATTTTGTTTTACAAAATTAACAATTAAGTATAATTTTAGTAAAATCCCTATTTTTTTCGTCGTAATTAATTTGAAGTTTTTGTTTCAAGTTTTCGTACAAGAATATTTGTTTATAAAATTACTATGAATTACGATAAAAAATTAATTCTTTACGTTTCACGCTTCCGCGTGTGTACTAATTGATAATAAAAAACCTATTATTAATGATTAAGATAAAGATAGAGGTGTAGACAAGAGACCCAATTACACAGTTTGACTGGGTGGTTCCCATAAAAATTCGTTATTATATTAAAAGGGGAACGTACTTCTCACAATTTCAAGCGTCTGGCGATTTTGTCTGCAAACTGCGAACATGAATCATCCTATAAACAGGTGGTTTTGGCCTTTGGAGATTGCTCATTGTTCGGCAAAATGGAACAACAGGTATTTGCATAAATCAGGGCTTGCCTACTCACTGCCTTTGTCCAGTATTCTGGTGCAAATTGATTGGAAGGATAGATTGGTCACAAACATTATGGGCCGTTTAGGAGCTAACAACCTATGGCCCGCTTTGGGAAAGACCCATTCTTCCGTTGTTTTCTACTCTAGGAGACAATGATTTTACTGATAATAAAGCATTTTTGTGGCTTATTTAAACGAAATTGATTTTGACATATTTATGTTAAAAGTCAATAATCATGTTGGTAAGCGCCTAGGACCGCCTGCAACACTAGTGGTATTATCAACACGTTGTCCATCCATTAATATCCCTTTGCACTCCACTGCACTCGAAAGACAAAAGAGAAGAATCATGCTTAGATCTCAATGCCGTGTTCTCAATGCTGTGTGCCGTGTTCGTAATACAACCCTGGGTACTTTAATGGAAGTGTCACTAACATCAACCGAACGCTGTTCTCGACTCGTTAACTTTCATATGAAACATCAACTTGTAATAAACCCCATAAAAGCAAGTAGAGCACTGGAGTCACTGAACAAACGGGCAATAAATCTAATCATAATAGACGCTATAATTTTAAAGATGAACACACAGTCACCGTGTTTGTAGAGTGCATCTCGTAAGCGAACAATATTGTGGATATGACATCACCTAAGAAACAAAGTAGGTACCTAATGAAATAACTCGAATATATTATGATACATATTAATAATGTGAAAACGAATGAAGGTAGATAATTTGTAAAGATAATAAAATAAAATAAAAACAAACTCATATAGTTTCGTTAAAGATAGTCCTATCATTGCAGTATGTATAAGGAGATAAGTAAAGCATTATCTATTCCGATTATTATCAGATCTATAACATCACAATCATGAGATCTACATATATGGCATCATCGTGGATTACCATTCCATTGACATATTGCGATTTTTTACTTCGAACACTAGTAACTGTGTATTGAACTTGATGATTTGATTCCCTTTTGTTGTTAGACAGGTGAAACTAAATGAATGATTGTAATAACCAAGAATTACGATACTTGGTAAAGTTTTTGTTCAAATCGTCGCAAATTGAATAAACTAACCACTTAGATACAGACTAAGCTCATAGAAATAGACTTTTTAAATCAGTAATATTCTAAGAACGTAGATAACAATAGCCAATAGTAAAACGCCCGCATCCATTATTTCACATGAATATAATATTTTTATCTGAAACATGGTAATATGAATAATGAGCGATGTCCTCGATGGAGACGAGTAGGAAGTATTAACTGGCAACACAGCCAAGGTAATGCATGTAATTATTAAACACTTGGCAACATTGAATATCATGTAATAACTAAGTGAGCCGTTAATGATACAATTAAAACTGAACTTTGACTGCACGACACTTATGAAACTGTAATCTTTTTAAACATCTGACGATGTTGGTCCGTAATTATTTGTCTAGATACTGAGATACCAAGGTTTACGAGACGAGAGAACTGAATATACATAATAAATATAATTATATAGCTTTAGTGAAGTTGAAATTGATCTAATAACTCAAATAGGTTGTCCACGTCCATATGGCATAACAGATAAATACAAAACTGGAAGGATTCATGGGATTTTGGACTTAAGTCCTTTCATATAAAGTTAGGGGTCGAGAACCAGTTAATTAAGGGGATGGGTAAACAGAGGGTGCAAGATAAGGGACCAGACAGGTGTCGCAACAGGTGAAGTAACACGTGGTCAATGGACAATCTGATGGAATCTACATGACTGGCCTCACCTGCCTTTTGTTGCTTTGTTTTATAATCCTGCTAGTATTATGGACCCAAAAGTTTTTTAAGGATAGATGGATGAATTAATGTTTGTTACTCTTTCACGCTTTTAAGGCTGAAACGATAAGCTGTTATTTGGTATTTGGGTGGCACAGACCCTAGAATAACACATGCGCTATTTTTTACACCAATTTCCTCACGTTATCGGAACGTACATAGGTAAAACTGCGACGAGCAGCAAGTATTGAAGAACAGGATCCAAGCGCTTTTAATATTGATGGACATACAGATATTGCTTTCCTTTGAATTCATGTTGTGAAGCAAATTGATTGAGAGAGATTATCTCATTCACCTGCGAGTTTCTAACAATAAATTACGCTGCAAAATCCATGGGCACGGACACGCTAATTTATGGACTAAATATAATAATCATCTGAGTACCAATTAACAAACGAAAGCTCGCAACTTTGTCCACGGGCTCCAAGAGGTGATAGGAAAAGAAATTCATCACATTGGGTAGAAAACGCAGCAACGCGAGTGAAACTAAGTGAAACGGCGTAACGGCGCCAAATGGGCATGGAGCATATCGACCGTCAAATTATATTCAACTTTAATGAGTGTCACGTATTGACGCTTGAAAATGCCAACTTACTTTCTGGCTTTGATAATTTGAATGTGAGCACGAATGTATAGAGCTGTAAGATCTCAGCGCTATCCTAGCCAAACCTAGGTGAGACTGCGTAGAACAGCCCCTGTATCCATGTGACAAACGATTGTCCCTCACGCTCAAAAACATACTGGAATGGAATCGACATTAGTTGTGGAAAAAGCGTTTGCCATAAGCGTTTGACGCTTAGCTTTTGGTGCCAATGGGAATAGTGGCTTCTTGTATCAGAATCTGATTTTGTTTCTTCCTTCAATACATAATGCGTAGGTGTGGACTGTTAACGTCAAAACTACCAGTTTATAGCGAAATTGGTCAAAGGTATCTGTATAATCCCAATTAGTGAATTGAAAAGGGGACTTTTGAATAGAATTCATCTTTCGTACTTCGAAGTGCATTCTATATAATCCAATCATGCTAATAGAAAATAAGCATTTAGCTTAAGAGAATTGAATTACCTTTGAGCGTTATTAGTTATTTATTAGATTCTTATGGAGGAAAATTAAACCTTATTAAACCTATTGAGGAAAATCCTGTCGAGATGAGAATGAGCTATTCTTATTCAGTAAACAAGACGTCATTATGGCTGTATTAGGTATTTTGGTTGTGATATCATTGTAAGGGTTGTATTTTTTACTCGAAATATAATTTGCCCTTCAAAAGCAGAGAGGTAAAATAGGTACCTAAGCTACATGTGTAAATGTGTGTCGTATATTATGTAATAAGTTTGACGAGCTATTGTAGGTAAAACAATAGTTGCTGTATTCATGAGGCCAAAGTTGAAGTCAGATTAATAGTTTTTGTAAAGTAAAACCTGCTTTCAGGTAGATGAGGAAAACCTTGACGGTTGTACAGTTTACGTAAGTGATGATGAGGCGAATTACGGAGAACTTATTTATAGAACGATTAGTATATTACATTTATGACATAAAAATTGAATTTAATCTAAGACCACGCTCGAGACAGCTGACAGGATGATGGTTTAAAGCAAAAACATAATCGTGCCGTGATACCTGTAAGTCTATGAAATTTAATCTATAGATAAAGGTCATTAAAATTCACAATAATTGATAAAGCGTTTTACACGGTGATATGTACAACCCTGATAACGTTACAATATGAATGTTAGTGTAGACCTAAAATAGAGGCCCTAGTGATAATCGTTTACGAAAACATTACATATTTTGTGTAATGGCTGAGTTATAGGACCAGGTGAATTTCGAACAAAAGTTGAACGGGCCCTTGGCGAAACAGGATAAGCTCTTCCGTCTCATTCTCCTCAGCAAGCCAGAAAGGGACGCGGCAAAAACGACGGTTACGACCGTTTGCACGATGCAAAATAAATAATAAAGCCACAAACCGACTCCATCTTGAATCTTGAATATTCTGGGTTTACGCGATGACATCACCGTAACTTATGATTTGAATCAATATAGCGTTCGAAACCTATACGTGGACGAAGCCTTCGCTTGTTGCCAAGTGGATTTACACAATTACATGTCGCGGTGTCTCCGGTACAAGGTACACATGCGTCATATCAGGACACAATTTGGGTGTGCGAATCGCGAAATTTTGTACATAGATGTTAGTCCTGAAAAGGATGATTCAAGGACGCTTCGAGCACAATCCGAGTCACGAGACGGTTATGTAACTTGACGCACCTGCTTGCCTCCGGCGACCATGGTGTCAGTTTTTGGGTCACTCGCACTGGGGAAAAGTCACAGACACACTGTGTAAAGTCCTTTGAGAAATGAGGATATTTGTTGGCGGCAGTGGGGCCGCGTCAGGCGGACGCCGCGGTTCAGTGTGGACTGAGGCAAGAGCCGGCCGTCGGGGATGCGCGCGCGCCCCGACCTCAAGGCCACTCAGGCGCCGACGCGCTTACCTCACGACTCACGTTCGTACCCACGGTTCGCTGCCTTTGGGGTTCCATGCGCTACCACTCGCGGCTAGCACGAAACCTTATTATTGCTTACTTAATTGATGGTTCTTTTCAATGCATTTTAATTGATGCCATCCCCGTGATTTGAGCGTTAAATCAACTATTTCGTATTCTGCGGCTGTTTGATTATTTCAACAGATCATTGATCGACTTGATAATTAATGTTTTGAATATTAATACATAGGCTTTTATTACAAGCTTTATATTACTTTCACCTGTCTGTTGTCTGTCAGTCTGTCTGTCTGTCTGTCTGTCTGTCTGTCGGTCTGTCTGTAATCAAATCTTGCAAGTTTGATTTGACCCACTTCCTGGTTTCCAATTGAGCTGAAAATTTGCATGCGTGTGTAAATCGGATGACAATGCAATATTATTTTGACATGGAGCTGATCTGATGATGGAGCTGGAAGGTGGCTATAGGAACTCTGTCATTAAACAACGCAACCCCATCGAGTTTGGGCTCATTTGATTCGTCTTGACGAGTACTATATGATGCAAGATGGTAATGATAATTAAAGCTTGTTTTTAAAAAGTATTTTTAAAATTTCACTTGTTGAGTAATGTGGCCACTCTAAAGGTGAACCAGTAAAACGGTAAATAAATCATGGTCAGGACAGGAATCTCGACCTTACAGTCCGTCGGGTGACGGGTGTAACAAGTGTTTGCGCCGAATCGTCTCCAATCTCTAACGTGTATCAATATCTGACCTTCAATCTCCGACCGGTTTTGGAACTGGTACCTGACTGGATCTTGCAATCTTGCCGTCTCAATATCATCGTTGATCATTAAAGAAAGTGCTAACAAACTAACTCTGCGTTACATACGTACAACATGCCTCAAATCATCGTTTAATTGATTGATACTTTTCTTGTCGATTACTATGACTTTTTTTGCTATAAAGCATTTTAAAAAATATATCATTGTCATCAAAACACAAGCAAAAAATACTTTTGCGTTATTACTTATTACTTAAGTAGGCTGACGACTAATTCGAAGGGTAAGGGCTCTATTTAAAATGCGATTCGGAAAATTGTTTCAACGGTCATCAACTTCTTCGAAGATCGTGTCAATTAATTAAGTATACTCGAATAACATGCTTTACATTTCTGTTACATGCAAAATTAATGTGGAATTTATTTAAAAAAAAATATATATATTTTAAAAGTTATGTAGAGAATCCTCATGAATAATTTTGGCTCATACTTGGCCAGATTTTTTATATTAATATCTAAATCCGTTCGTGACTGTACAGTAGGTAATATACAGCATGTTCTGTGTGTAAATTGTAAAAGACGATATCGAGTTGGATCGTGCGTCTGTCGCAAGCCGCGTCTCCAGCGCCTGTTTTGGTATGCAAAATGACATTTAACCCTTAATTGGGCGCGCCTAAAAAGTTACGTAAACGGTCGCGTGGGGTGTCAGGCACCCCAAATCAATATATTTAATTAAAATATGAAATATATGAAAAATCCCACTTTTGTTAATAGGATTATTTGAACACATGTAATAATCAACTTTTAAACATATTTTAAATATAATTAATATTGTATTTCACACTGAAAAATAACTTTTCATAGGTTCTAGTATTTTTCATAACAATTTCGGCAGATGTCGATCATATGGCCATTGCACACAATGTTTATGCATTTAGAGCATCCAGTCTTTGGTTTTATATCCTTCGTTTTATGACAAATATGAGACCAGTTGTATGATACCGATCTTCCCGTTTGAAATACAGTTTCATAGTCCTCAAAGTCATGAAACATTTTTAGTATATTGAAGGGTAGTTTTAAAAAATAGTTTTGAATTTTACTACTCATCTCACAAATATACTACAACATAACCTCGAAAATAGCATTAAACTTATAACATTTCATACTTTCGCCATTTGAACTCATGTTAACTTTATTTATCGGAACTTGCCACTTGTATATGTTAATTATAGTTTTACAAATAAATATTATAAAAGTAACATTAAAATGACTGCGCGATAGTCCCCTATTGATGAAATAAACATTTAACTTCTTATTTTTCAATAAACAATAACTAAAGAAGCAAATAATATTATAAATGTATCCTGAATTTGGACTACGTAAACAGTCGCCTGGGGTGTTGGACACCCCAAAGGCGCTCTCTGAGCCCAATCCATCATAACCGAGCTCCGCTTGCAACTGAATTGTGTACTTTACACATATTTAGGAAGCTATAAAAAAAGTCAGCGTGCTAAATTCAACATTAAAAATGTTATGAGCCAGGAAACTTGCCTTGGGGTGTATGACACCCCACGCGACCAATTAAGGGTTAAAAAAAATCTCAGCGATTTTAACTTCTTGTTGGCTCCAACAATATTTTTTGCTTTCCATATCCGATGGAAAGCACGTACAACAAAACATTATATCAATATTCATCAAAATCGACGAGATTTTTTATTTGAATGTTGTAATGCTCATGTTGTATGTTTGAACGAAAACAGGCGCTGGAGACGTGGCTGTAGTTACACAGCCTGTAGATGACGGTGGAACCATGATTGAATTTTATAGAAGAACGACCTTAAGTTATTTGTACAATTCAAATGAGGCACGTCATTAGATACTGGTTGCGCCAATGGTTTTACCCACTGAAAAGTAAACGTGTTATTCTCACATGTCACTATAATACGTATGTATCTTTTACTGATCATAAATACTTTGTTATCTTTTTTATTATTAGTGTGTGTTATTTTTTTAAGTCATCGTCGGTCTATGTTTAAGTCATAGGTCTGAGCTACGTCGACTTAGTTATTTAGACGATAAAAGTAACAGACACACATACACAAAAAAAAATCGCATTTTGTCTAATTTATTAGTGTTGAGTGTCTTCATTTACTTTTTTACCATTTACCGTTAGCATAGCCAGTGGCCAGTTGCCCCAAATCAACAAGTACGTAGGCCAACCTTCTGTAATTTATTATTTTGTGGTAAAATAGAGAGTGATTCTCTTATTTACGTGATGATAAGGCAATTATATGCCCATGGCAGGGCCGTACTGTTTTTGCACGTTTAGAGCAGAGTGTGTATAGTGTATGTATATTGCGATAGCCTGTATGACTGTATGCAATTATTATGCAATGCAATTCAAGTGGGGATAGAGGGGCGGAAATTTTTCGCCTACTTTCCTTGAGGAAAAAATGCTTGATCTATAGGCTAGATGTGGAAATAAAATTGTATTTGAGAGACTGATTTTAAAGTATTTTAGGTGAAATCTACGAGAATCGCAACGAATACCTTAGAAAATTGCGGGTTTAATATTACGAAATGGAAGAAATGATCTATAGGCTAGATGTGGAAATAAAATTGTATTTGAGACTGATTTTAAAGTATTTTAGGTGAAATCTATGAAAATCGCAACGAATACCTTAGAAAATTGCGGGTTTAAAATTACGAAATGGAAGAAATTATCTACATTGAGGTAGTTTAGGAGCCCATCTTGTAATCAATATTTCATACGATTTTACTCCTTTATTTTAATTAAGGTAGAGTACGCTATAGCCGATGAGTCCGCCAAATAACATTTTTAGTGTGTTTTAGCTAATATAGTTGTATGTTTTTAGCTATTAGTGTTTTTAGCTAATTAGCTAGTATTTCAATAAAAAGTTATCCATCTACCTACGAAACATTCTCAAATGAAAAAGACCCACTCTACCCAATAGTAACTAACACCACATCTGTGGCACAGGTCACACAGTGAAGCACATAGTACATAGGTACATATAGCAAGTAGGTACAGCCATCCTAAGCTGTGCGTTGCACCTAGCTAACTAGATAACGTTCGTCCCACTTTCGCGTTTCCTTCCTACGGCGCGGTTGACGATACCTTTGCGACAACTTATTTAATGCTAGACTTAGTGCATCTGCAGATTCCAATATCTTGAAAATAATTTGGATGATTAAGCTAGAATACGAACGCTTGAAAGTTTGATTTAATTGTAAAAAAAATAACTAGAAAAATGAATAACACGATATTTAAATAGGTAGAAGGTACATTGTAGGTAGGTACTTGTTGACTTTTCTTGAATAGATAAAATATTTTTGATCAGTTACCATTTCGATTTGTTAAATTTTATCATCCTACTAATTACTGATTATATAGGTACATAAATGTGCAGGTTTGGATGTGTGTGTATATGTCTGTTTGTTATCTGTTCACTCCTAAACAGCTAAGCTGGTTGAGCTGAAATTTGGTAAATAGGTTGGTTAGACTGTAGAATAACACAATATACCTACTTTTCAGCAAGTAAAACAGCTGATCACAATAATTAATAATGAAATTATTATTAAACGCAGAGAGCAAATAGGCAAATTAAAAATAATTTTAAAATCATTAAATACTTGACAAAAACACCATGGTATTTTGTATATCATTTTTTATGGTGTTTGTTCAAGAATAATGAAAACATTACATGGGAAAGTGTTTACATTTAAGGCCATGGTTAACTTTCATTTTTAAGTTGAAGTTACTGCATAAATACTATGGGGTTTTATGAATATTTAAAGGGTATGTTCTCGACTGTAGAAATTATAAATAAAAATTCAAGGTCTTGGTTCTGTTGATAGGGGCTAAGGCTGAAACAATAACAACGAGAAGTGAGGAGACTAGTTTCTTCAGAATGACATGTTATGTCGTGATGTACATTTAATTTACACTGTGACTACACTTTTTTGTAGCAAATATACCTACCTAGGTATGTACTTATTACTTACATACTATAAACTTATACCTCACGTAAAATTTGGAAATACTTGTATTTTCCTTCTTTCTTAAAAATAACACAATATTTCTCATTACAGGGATTTACACTAAGGACTGATTTATACTATAATGATATATGTATATGATTAGGGTTAAAATTGGCACATACAAACTATTTCATTTGGAGTTTAAGACTAAGGGGAAATTTATGTAGCATAATTTCTACGGGTACAGATATATTGTGTTTATATTATAATGCCTTGACAACACACAATCTGGCATAAAACCTGACTTCCGTTCAAAAAACATGCAAAAACCAATATTAAGTAGGGTAGGTTCATGCTTTAATACAATAAAAGGGTCAAGGGTCCATGCAAAATGGCATTAGCAAAATAAAATATAGAACAATCACTCTAAAAATGAATCACACGGAACAAATAAGAACTGACCAGCGTGTTATCATTTGCGCCTATGTCTAAAGCATTGGTTATATAACCGAGTATCTGCAAAAATAATACACTACTTTTACTTAAAGTAAATAAAATAATATGCAATGTAAATATAAGAAAATAGACGTTAATAATATTAGTGGTTTACAAAAATAATAACATTACAAGTTATGAGTGTTAATCATAGCTTATGCTTGTGTAAATAAATTCTTATACTATTTTATTTCTTAGACTATTTTGGTCTAGGACAAGTTTTAGGGCATTCTCTTAGACACTCTATCTGTACTTAAAACTCTAGTACACAATTCTAGCAATAAAATATTGACAATGTATAATATTTTATGCTCTAGATATAATATAATTGCTTAACCAACGTGACATCATAATTATGATATGGATATGCAACAATAAAAGTTTATTTTACAGATTTACAATATTACTATGGAACTTTTTCATATTAAAAGTCGTATTTTTGAAAGTCTGAACAGACAGTGTTGTGAGTAATAGACAATTATGATGATGTTTGACCACATACCTACCACATTACGGAAAGTACAACTAACTAAGCTTACTAAGATGGTCTAAGATGGTACAGCGACCCAAATTGAGTCTTGGCCTCTGACACAAGAAGATGCCACTCCTGCCTGTCCTGCGCTGTCGACTCAGCTTGAAGCGCTCTCAGGAAAGTACAGATTAAACAAACTAATGTCTTGATGCAAAATGCAGTTTTATAATAAGTTAGTTTGCACATTACTGGTTCTAAAAAAATTATATGTAATATTATGTTCATTTAAAAACAAGAAAAAGTGGGAAGCAAAGCCAAAGGGATAGTATCTATAAATTATAGTACAAAAGTTTTTAGTAACAGTACCCGGAGCTATAGTTTTAAACCAAATTTTGTACATTCCATCAAGTATTTTGTATTAATCATACATGACTTTCACCATTATTTAGATACTTTAATGTATAATTTTATGTATGAAATACAAGTTTTAATTTCAAACTAAATTTGAATATTCTAATTTATTATTTTCTAATTCCAACCATTTTTAAAGTATATTTTGTGTAATAATTATAAAAAGGTGTATATGTTTGTAATAGAAGTTGGTATATGATACACATTTGATAATGCCGGAAGCAAAGGGTGATATGACTTAGTAGGTATATGTGTCTCATGGATATAAAATTTTACTTCGGTCTGTGATCTCTCTCTAAAAGAACACACCCAGGATGGTGTGTTCTTTTTATACAATTTGTATAAAAAAGTATTAAGATGTAGATTTAAATTTATTTACAATAAACTTTGGTTCAGTTTACTGTTGCATCACACTTAACACATTTTAAATTTAGTTTGCATGATATCATTATTTAAATAACGAAGATTTCAATATCAAAAGTAATCATTAAAATAACTTGGCCTATTAACACGGCACACACTTATCATGTTATCAGTTACACCTAAAAAATGATAACCCATAGTGTTACAACACTCTTATCACATACCAAGGCATTCTTACTTTCTATTCTAAACTTTTATCGACTTCATTCAGACTTCATAAAGTATATAAAGTCACATTTTAAAGTTTTGACAGTTCCTGGGGCCAATAAAATGTTGAACAGTGTATGTAATGTTTGCTCAACAAATATATGTGTCGCCAGATCACATAGTCGCGGAGAAATCGCTGCTATCTCGCGAATCTATTAGCACAAAACACTATAAAGATTGCATCGAGATGTACAGTGTAAACAAACGGTTAAGTTGTAATACTCACTGATTTCGGCATGTTGGCGGCTTAGGATCTCAATCTGCAACGACACAAGACTACATGTAAGGATTTGTCACACAAATTCCAGCGCTGCGCTGTCCACACAACACGCGACTCCGTCACATTTATTCTCATTAGATTCTAACTTAACTACAACACTTTTGCGCGCAAATTATATATCGACCACTGCGCTGAGAACAGATCTATATGATTTGTCACTAAACGGTTGTATTATAGTGATCACAATAAAATTACGGGCACCGGCCAGTCGCCTGAGCGCACAAAAATGTTGATACCAAATGAAAGATTGTACATTACAGAGTTATTGGTGCAAAGTGGGTTTTTATGTTTTATCACAAATAGAGTTTAGGCGGAAACTTACCCGGTAAAAAGAAGTTTATCACCTAATAATCCACATAAGTAGCACAACACTCATAAAGAACGCACACACCCTCCAGCCACAAAAATATCGGGATGTGACATGACAACTGCCTGCGTGACGTGGTAGCTAGGGTTGTCATGCATAAATACCTAAATTTCTACTATTCTTTTTTTTTTCAGTTTATCGGCCAGTTGAAAAGAGAAGAGGTTACAATCATAAGTAAATGCTATGGGTCAATGATTCCTCGAAAACAGATAGAACAAAACAACATTATCTACAAACTTTACTGGGTGTTTTTATAGTTTTGGTGTATTTTCTAAAAGAAGGTTCGCTTAAAGCTGTGTCTCCAGCGGATGTTTTGGTTTTGGTTCAAACATTCAACATAAACATGACAAAATTTTTCACCAAACATTGTCATAGTACATTTTTTCTTTGCTTCAACAATGTTTTTGCTTTCCATACCCAATGCGATGTATTCTTTTATCTGTGGCGATGGTAAGCACATACACCAAAAAATAATAATATCAATATTCATCAAAATCGCCGAGTTTTTTTTTAAATGTTGTCATATTCATGTTGAATGTTTGAACCAAAACACGCGCTAAAATGTTGGGTTGAATCATGTAACAAAATCTTCAGATTAAAAAATACTATCATACACACACAATAAACTACTACTTTATTAGTTTATTTCAAAAGTGGCAATAACTTAGTAAGTTGTTCCATTTTACGCAGCATTAAAATGTTTTGTAGGTTTATTGTAATTACTTTACGGGAAATGAAACGTTATTTTCGTTCAAAAACCATTGAACAAATTATTTCACTTTTATGAATTTCCATACTTGGCAATGTTTTTTGCGTAATTCAATAATAACTTTTGTAAAAGAGTTAATTTCAGTAAGAAAATAATTACTTTTTTAATAAGAGTACACTATAATTTCACTGGTTATTATATTTTTCTAAATTATTAACATAACGTGTCAAATTAATTACAAAATTTTGAACGAAATCAATATTGTCATTGTCACGGAGAAAGTTTACTTCTAAATTTAAATATTATTTTTATTTTGTACGTAGATATTACAGCTTGTAGAAATGTATTGTTTAATATGTGTAAATAACAGTAGTCATTAGTCATAAGCGTTTTTAGTTGTAAAACATAACCTATAAAATGGCATCGTCGCCCTTCCGACGACTCTTTCATTGGGGACCGATAACCGTCCTTGGTAAGTCTGCTAATACACAAGCATGTAAAAGTATATTAGCTTCACTGAACAGGTCCGAAACGACCGTACTACAACCACAACACGATTTGTAAAACTGTAGTAAATAACAAATTTTGGCGCGCGCCGCGCGAACCGAAACTTTAGTAAAAAATAACAAGTCATCTCTTCATCCTGTCTAATGACCCTATCAGTCTTTACAGTGAGACACATCCCCTGGGACCATCCAGCATTAGTGTCAGCCTCAAGGCTGGTCAAAGACATTCTCTCTCTGTGTGTGTAAACATGTCTTTCTTTTAGCCAGCGAGTAGTCTACATCTAGTCATCTAGTTAATATTAAGAGCCCGTCATGTCATAGGTTACAGGGCATAGGCCTCCCTCCTGTCCTTAAGGCACTCTGTGGGACCCAATTGGTGTTAGTTGATTTAGCACAGGCTTGGAACTGGTACTAGAAAAATATTCTTCAGTAATATTAGTTGTCAGTAGATCTTTGTTATCTGAAATAAAAGTATTTGATTTGATTATTTGGATTTTATAGGTATAATCAAACTGATAACATGGTCAATGGTGCACCTCCTGGGCATGTGGTGGCCACCACACGAGTCCTCAACTGCAGCATTCCATGCAGCCCTCTTCCTGAGTCTGGCTGCTGCCACATTGTACTACTTCCTGCAGTCTTTACTTGAAGGACCTGGATTCGTGCCTTTGGGATGGAAACCAGTAACAATTTATGCTACATTACTTATGTACCTATACAAGGTTGTTGGTTCTCACATTGGTCTCCCCAGTAAAGCCCTATACACCACCATATACATGTACTGAGTACTGAATAACCAATAACTCTGTATATATATTATTTTAAGAAACATTTTTGGGGGAAAATCTATTGAATTGAAAATACTCCTTTCATCTTATTTCAATAATTAAATATCATATAAGGCACAGAATTATTCTTATTGATAGGCACAAATATTCTAACCATAGATGAATTAAATTTGCTATGTATATCTTCATAACAATTTGAGGAAGTTTATCCTCCCAGCCTCATGTTGGTATCCCTTTTAAAAGTGTTTGTTACTAAAAGAATATGTAATTAATAAATAAAAATAAGTAATTATAAAATTTTATTTTAGGAAAAGGAAGAAGATACAAAATATCTACAATTTTGTACGGTATGCAATGGGTATAAAGCACCCAGATCACATCATTGTAAAAAATGTAAGTTTTACACCACTCACACTATTATTCATTTGCTAAATTTAAAAAATACTATAAGTCTCTTTCCTGTTCTTTTCATAGAGGTCACACAGGTTGTGGTATAATCTTACAATGGAATATTTTCTTGCAAAAGCTTAATTTTGTAAGTATTTTGTATGCTATTTGCATTTTAGTATTTTCATCCCACCTGACAGAAAGTGCAGATGACTATGAATCACATAGGCAATGATGATAGGGAGGTACAACATAAGATGCTAGATATAGACAATAGACACATTCAATTCAATTTCTTTATTCAAAATCAAAGTAAGCTTACCAGTGGCGGATTTACAGTCTAGGCCGCCCTAGGCCCCGGTCCATGTAATACCTGCACCTACGTCGTATATAACATGTCTACTCCTACTTACTCCTTAAACAGTGGCGGATCCAAAATTTTTTTTCTTGTGAACAAGGTAAACATTGAAATGTACAAAACATAATTTGAATCTCTAAAATAGGAAATGTTATATCTCTGACAAGAACGTGTGCGTTAAACTCGTTCCGAATAGAATAAATTTTAAAAACCTTGTAATGCGCGAGCAGCTTGCTGCGAGCGCCGAGAAAATTTTACGTTTCAGACTACAAAAGATGTGCAATCAGAGCCGGTTTTAACATTACCAGCGCCCTGGGCGAGATTTCTACGGCGCCCCCTAAAAAGCAATTCAAACAAAAAAAGGAAAAAATTCCAGGATTTTTTTCTGGGCCGATTTCGATGGGCAAAATCATGGGCGTATCTAGAAAAAAATCCATCTTTCCAGTTGCTGCGAGTTCCGAGAAAATTTTGAATTTTTCAGCACGAATGATGAGCGTTTAGCTTGCTCCGAGCGGCAAAGAAACTAAATAAGTATTCTTATTTATAAAAGCGCGAGCGCCGAGAAAAATTTGAATTTTTCAGCACGAATGATGTGCGTTAAGCTTGCTTCGAGTGGCAAAGAAAGTAAATGTTCTCATTTATAAAAGCGCGAGCAGCTCGCTGCGAGCGCCGAGAAAATTTTGAATTTTTCAGCACGAATGTTGTGCGTTTAGCTTACTCCGAGCGGCAAAGAAACTAAATAAGTATTCTTATTTATAAAAGCGCGAGCAGCTCGCTGCGAGCGCCGAGAAAATTTAGATATTTTACAGCACGAATGATGTGCGTTTAGCTAACTTCGAGTGGCAAAGAAACTAAATGTCCTTATTTATAAAAGCGCGAGTAACTCGCTGCGAGCGCCGAAAAAAATTTGAATTTTCAGCACGAATGATGTGCGTTTATCTTGCTTCGAATGGCAAAGAAAGTAAATTTTCTCATTTATAAAAGCGCGAGCAGCTCGCTGCGAGCGCCGAGAAAATTTTGAATTTTTCAGCACGAATGATGTTCGTTTATCTTCCTTCGAGTGGCAAAGAAACTAAATGTTCTTATAAAAGCGCGAGCAGCTTGCTACGAGCACCGAGAATATTGAATTTTTCAGAACGAATATGGCTCTATAATGGGGCGCCCGTGGCGCCCCATTATAGAGCCTGTGGCGCCCCTTTTAACCGGCGCCCTGGGCGGTCGCCCAACCGCACCCCACCCTAACGCCGGTACTCTGTGCAATAGCTCGTTCTGAGTGGTGAGCAAAATACATAATATTCTATTTATAATTGCGCGAGCAGCTAGCTGCGAGTGCCGAGAAAATTTTATATTTCAGGCTACAAAAGTTGTGTTCTGAGCGGTGAGAAAATAAATATTCTTATTATAGAGCAGAGCCGCCGAGAAAAACCCATGGCCCCTTAAAGCCTTTTAAAATATTTACGTACTTTTAGTTATTTCTTGTCATCAGTGATTTTTTTGTCACGATTGGCCGCCCCTAATATCTGGCCGCTCTAGGCCCGGGCCTACTGGGCCTTAGGGCAAATCCGCCACTGAAGCTTACAGTGTTCACACCAAGGCATATACATACACTACAATACTCTTACACATACAATCAGTGGCGGATTTGCCCTAAGGCCCAGGAGTCCCTAGCCTAGGGCGGCCAGATATTAGGGGCGGCCAATCGTGACAAAGTTCACTACTATGGACCTGATCTTAGACCTGCCGGTTAGAAGCCGGTAGAAGTCATCATATTGAGTTCATTATGTAGGTAGGTACCTACTCAATATGATGGGTGCTGACAAAGGGGTACTGGACTTAATACATGGCCTTGGACGGGGGCTTAGGGCGGCCAAGATTGCAAATCCGCCACTGAATACAATACTCTTTTTTGGCACAAAAATTAACAAAATAGACTTAAAACTAAATTGAAGTACTAATATTAATGTCCACAATGGGCAGCCATATTGCTTAGAGTAATCTCTTCCAGGCAACTTAGATGTCTAGAAAGATTTTTTCACTGTTTTTTGGGGATTAAAGATATTTAACGAACATAAACAACATCTTAGTCATTATGGATGTAAAGATGTACCATATAAACCATAATTCCAGGTGGTCATTGTGTAAAGAAGATGGACCACCACTGCCCGTGGATCAACTGCTGTGTGGGCCATGCTAACCACGGGTACTTCAACCTCTTCCTTGCATCAGCCGTGCTCGGATGTTTTCAGGCTACTGTGGTATGTACAACTTAACATTTTTGAAAACACAGCTGTCTTTTTGCGGTCGGAATGCATGTGTTTGACTCACACAAACATTTTGATTTGTCTACTGAATTTTCCATACAAAATTAATTTCTAAACCTGGGGATAGTACTAAAAAACGTCGCCGCAGCCAGTGTTAACTAGTCGCATCTAAGTTTAATTATGTAAAAATATTGAATGAGTCATTTCAGATCTAAGTTTCCATATTATATGTCAGCCATTTAATAAAGGAATTAAAAAAAATGAATTGAAATAATTGTATTATAACTTTTTTTTAGGTGTGACAAGTTACGGTAAATTTATAACACAAGGGAGTTGTGCGGTTTTTATTGAGACGTGATTTTTTAGGGTTCCGTACCTCAAAAGGAAAAAACGGAACCCTTATAGGATCACTTTGTTGTCCGTCCGTCCGTCCGTCCGTCCGTCCGTCTGTCTGTCAAGACCCTTTTTCTCAGGAACGCGTGGAGGTAACAAGCTGAAATTTATAGGGAATACTAAGGTCCATTGCTTCTTAGCGCTGTGAAAAATTCAAACTTCTAGGCCAACGCAATCAAAAGATATAGTCGAATATGTCGCAAATTTCAGCAAACTTTCGACATTACCAAATAAATCAAAACCTACGGGGCACTTCCCGTGAACTCAGAATCTTAAAATTTGGCACGAAGCAACTCCTTAGAGCACAGATAAAGGAAAAATTGCGAAAACCATAAATTTTTAATTTCATCATATAAAAAAAATATTTTTAATAATTTCATACTTACTACCTTATTTCTCATGAACGCGTGCAGGTATTAAACTGAAATTCATATCAAATACTAAAGCCTATAATACTTTTAAACTGTAATAAAATCAAACCTCTATCTCAACGCATTCAAAAGAAACAGCAATTTTAGCCGTATTTTTTAACTCGCGACTACTCTCAAGGGAATCAAAACCTACAGGGTCTCAGAATCTTGAAATTTGGTACGCAACAATTTCTTAAATCACAGGCACAGGAAAAATTGCGAAAACTGTAAATTTTTAGTTACATCATATCCATACATATAATAAGAATGGAAATTTCTCCCCATTCATTGTGATCCTTTACTAAGGTGAACTGTGAAAATACGCATATGAACAAAACGACGCGAAAAAGTCGCTTGCGCGATCTAGATCGTAAAACATTTTGTCAATTTTTCCTAGGGAAACGTAAAATAAAATAATAAAATAAATAATAATCATTTATATCGGACACATCGCCCCTAATTTACATCAAAATTTCGAAGTAAAAGTAATAGAATATAAAGTAAATTCAATTCAAAAAAATCAAAAAGCAAAAAGTGCGACAAACTAAAAATACGCCATCTATCGATGTGGCCATAAACGAAAATTTACCAGAGTAGTTTTATTAGGCTTAATTTGTAAAAAGGTTATTACTTATGTGTGATAAAACGGCACAACCGAATTGTATGCAGTTTTCGCTAAAACGTTGCAAATTTCTCTAATTTGTAAATAGTATTGGTTTTATTTAAATCGGTTTTTAAATAAAAGAGTTATATCTATCTAAAGATTTACTTATCTATTATATAAAATCGTTCGTACACTTTTGTTCTATCAACGCACAGCCCAAACGGCTGGACGGATTGAGCTGAAATTTGGACAGCGTATTCGTAAGAAGATTTCATCGTGCAATAAAAAGCGATTTTTTAAAATTCCCTCAGGAACAGGAATTATTCCCGAAAAACGAATGTATGCAAATCCGTAACCGCTGAACCGATTAAGCCGAAATTTTGTAAAACGATAGTTGGGATTGTGATTAGAAACATCAAATAGTTTTTTTGTCAGAAATTTACTTTTAAGGGGGGTAAAGGGGGGTCGAAGTTTGTATGGAAAATTTAGAACCGCTGACCCTATTGAGCTGAAATTTGGTACAGAGATAGATTGAGTCCTAAAAAATTGAATGGTATACTTTTTATTCCAAAAATCAACCTCTAAGGCGGGATAAAGGAGGTCAAAGTTAGAATAGGAAATCGGTAACCGCTTCTTTGTTTAAGCTGAAATTTAAACCAGCGTGTTCTTTAGGTAACGAAGGCGACGTATAAAAAGGGATTTTTGCAAAATTCTTCCGGGAACGGGAATTATTCCCGAAAAACGTTTATATGCAAATCCGTAACCGCTGAACCGATTAAGCTGAAATTTTGTAAAACGATTGTTTAGATTGTGTTTAGGAACATTAATTTTTTTTTTTTGACGAAAATTAACATTTAAGGGGGTTAAAGGGGGGTCGAAATTTGTATGGAAAATTTAAAACCGCTGACCCCATTGAGCTGAAATTTGGTACAGTGGGAGATTGAGTCCTAAAAAACGATATGGGATACTTTTTATCCCAGAAATCAACCTTGAAGGGGGAAGAGGGGGGGGGGTAGAAGTTTGAGTAGAAAATCAGTAACCGGCCATCTTTTAAAGCTCAAATTTGAACAGCGTATTTTTTATGTAACGTAGATGACCGATAAAAAGGGATTTTGCAAAATTTCCACGGGAACGGGAATTAATTCTAAAAAACGTTTGTATCCAAATCTGTAACCGCTGAACTGATTGAGCTGATATTTTGTAAAACGATTGTCTGAAGTGTGTTTAGGAACATTGAATAGTTTTTATGTCAGAAATTAACTTTTAAGGGGGGTAAAGGGGGGGTCAAAGTTTGTATGGGAAATTTAGAACCGCTGACCCAATTGAGCTTAAATTTGGTACAGCGGTAGATCTAATCCTAAAAAATGATATGCAATACTTTTTTCCCAGAAATCAACTTTTAAGGGAAAAAAGGGGGGTGCAAGTTTGTGAAAAAAATCGTTAGCCGCTTCTTTGTTTTTGCTGAAATTTGGACAGCGTGTTCTTAGTTACATAAACTAAGACGACCGATAAAAAGGGATTTTGTGAAATTCTTACAGGAACGGGAATTATTCCCAAAAAACTTTTGTGTGCAAATCCGTAACCGCTAAACCAATTAAGCTGAAATTTTGTAAAATGATGGTTTGAGTTTTGTTAAGGAAATTTTTAATAGTTTTTATATCAGAAATTAACTTATAAGGGGGGGTCAAAGTTTGTATGGGAAATTTAGAACCGCTGCGCTGACCCTATTCAGCTTAAATTAATTTAGTGCAGAGGTTGATTGAGTCCTAAAAAATGGGATACTTTTTATCCCAGAAATCTACATTAAAGAGGAGGAAAGGGGGGCCGCTTCTTTATTTGAGCTGAAATTTGGATAGCGTGTTTTTAGGTGGTTTTGGCGACTCACGAGAAGGGCTTTTGCTAAATTCCCACTGGAACGGGATTTATTTACAAAAAACAATTGTATGCAAATCCGTAACAACTAAACCGATTGAATCGAAATTTTGTAAAATCATGGTTTGAGTTGTGTTTAGGAACATTAAATATTTATTTTGACAGAAATTAATGGGAAATTTAGAACCGCTGACCCTATTGCGCTTAAATTTGATACAAAGGTAGATTAAGTCTTAAAAAAAGATATGGGATACTTTTTATCCCAGAAATCAACCTTTGAGGGGAGGAAAGAGGGATCCAGTTTGTGTAGGAAAGGTAACCGCTTCTTCGTTTTAGCTAAAATTTGGACAACGTATTCTTTTATGTAACGTAGGCGACCGATAAGAAGGGATTTTGTGAAATTCTCACCAGAACAGGAATTTTTTCACAAAAACGTTTGCATGGAAATTAGTAACCGCTGAACCGAAAATGAGCTGATATTTTGTTAAGTTCTGTTAATGAATAGTTTTTTTATGTTAGAAATTAACTTTAAGGAGACTAAGTATTAAAGGAGGGGGAAGGAGGATCAGAGATTTAATGGGAATTCAGGAACCATGGAATTGATTTGAGTCGCGGGAAGGATGGTGTGAGAAATTAGTAACGAATAATAATTTAGCTGAGGTACATTACAGTAGAGATAAGTTAAAGAGTTACCGGGAAAGGACCACAAATAGTTTTAATTCCTGAAAAGAGGCGTGAAAATTTATGAAGGCGATAAACTACCGCTCAACTGAGATAATTTGACCTCTGGGAAAGGACATAGGATTGGTTTCTACGGTAGCGAACAAAACTGCATAGAAATACCCAACCCGATATTCTTCGCTACCCACAGCGGGAGCAAATAATATATAGCCATGCCTTATTTTACGCTTACAAAGTCACGGGGATGGAAATACTATCATAGTGAACATAGCAGCACCAAATTCGCTTTATTAATTGACTCTCACGCGCAACGAAGTGCGCGCGGGTCAGCTAGTAAAAAATATTTTTAATAATTTTGTATTTATTATCCCTTTCATCAAGAATGCGTACAGGTATTAAATTGAAATTCATACCAAATACTCAGCTTTTTAATAACTTTAAGCTGTAAAAAAATCAAACATCTACCTATGTCAACGAAATCAAAAGAAACAGCAATTTTAGCCGCATATTTTCAAACTCGCAAGTACTCGCAAGGGAATCAAAACCTACAGTATATAATATTATACCCACTTTTCCTTAGGGTTCCGTAGAATGCCGTAGGTTTATACGGAACCCTCGGTGCTCGAGTCCTACTCGTACTTGACCGTTTTATTTTATTGAGCTAGAGCTATTTCTAGAGAGATTTCTCTCTCTCTCTCTGTCCCTCTCGCTCGCTCTAGCTCAATAAAAAATCACGCATCATCAGCAGAGAGTATAAAAAGAGCAGCCAAAGTTTTAAAGGAATAATATACTAAGCCAAAAGGCCGCCCATTGTGTATGAAATTGTGTTTCAGTGCTAGTATTAAGTAAAACTGTAATATTATTTAGTTGCAATAAAGCCTATTCTATACTATTTTTATATCAAAGCCATATCTTTAATTGTACATATTGTTCCAGGTGTTATCAATATGCATATACCACGGCATCAACCGCGTGTGGTACAAATACAATGGAACAGGTTCAGAGCCGGTGGTGTACCTCACTATATACACGCTGCCACTCACCACCCTCGCAGTGGGGATGGCTTTAGGGGTGGTTCTAGCTGTGGGAGTACTGTTATATTATCAGGTATTGTTACAATAATAGAGATAGCCAATGTTAACAATATACCACTACATCAACAGGTATTGTTACAATAATAGAGATAGCTATTGTTATCAATTTGCAATATACCACGGCATCAACCACGTGTGGTACAAATATTATTTTTTTGTTTTTTTTTAAAGAAATAAGAAGAAAAAGACTAAAAAAGATGTTAAGAGATAATGCTGCCCATAATCAGTACAGTGCTACTTAGGACTTCACAATGATGTGAAATTGTAGGAGCACTGCACCAACGCTTCTTACTCAAGAGTCATAAGATGTTAAGACTCTTTAGCCCAGTTATCACAACACACAAACACATAACAACACACACAACACAATCGGCCAGGTTCTGTGTACCTAAGTACACCCTGCCTCTTACCACCCTCACAGTGGGGATGGCTTTAGGGGTGGTTCTAGCTGTGGGGGTATTATTATATTATCAGGTACTATATATATTATGGTGTGATCAGAGATGTATGCTATTATAGCATGCGCTGAAGAAAACATAAGGAGGAATGTAAAAGATAAAATCATCTACATTCTCAGTGACAGTCAAGCGTCACTAAAGGCCCTAAATTCCTGCAGAGTCAGCTCGAAGCTGGTCCTGGATGCTGTGAAGGCCCTTAATAAATTAGGCCGCAGCAACACAGTACGACTAGTTTGGGTACCTGGCCATGTAGGTATAGAAGGGAATGAGAAGGCTGATGAGCTTGCTAGAAGGGGATCAGCAAATGCTATGCATGGACCTGAACCTAGTATGGGCTTGCCTGCATGCACCATCAACATGGCCATAAAGGAATATGCTGATTTAAAACACGCAAGAGTGGGAAAACAGTCAAGGGCTGAGACATTCGAAGAAATTCCTAGGTAACAGCTATAAAGATGCTTCTAAATTCATTCTGAATAATGGAAGAAACAAAGGAAGAGCAATCATTGGTGCCTTAACTGGGCACTATGGAACCAACGACATGCTGTTCAAAATGAAGCTCACTACAACAAACGATTGTAGAGCCTGTGGCGAGGGTACAGAAACCATGGAGCATATTTTATGCGAATGCGACGTACTGGCTACGAAACGCATGAGCCTCCTTGGGACAGCGTACCCCAAACCGGAGGAGTACAGGTTTCTTTCCCTTAGTGGGATCACCACTTTAATAAACCACTTCTTTGAGGAGTAAGAAACGGTAGGCAAGGGGTGAACACAATAGATCCCAATGGGTCGATGTGTTGCTGACTTCGTCAGCCCCCTATATAAGATAAGATGGTGTGATCAATTATAACAGAAATAGACCAGATTATTGGGGATTTATTTGTTATTCTTGTGCTAAAGATGTGATATTCCATTAGAAAAATATATATCAACAAGCATACTGTGGCTCGAGCACATAAAAAACATTGACATAAGGCTAGCAACTCCCGTCCCACTATCAAGAGTAGATAGATACCTAGATAGATAATGCTTTATTGTACACCACACAAAAAGAAATACATTACAAGTAGAAAATTATTGACAAAAATATAAATGTACAAGCGGCGGTCTTATCGCTAAAAAGCGATTTCTTCCAGACAACCAATGAATGGAGAGGAATTTACAGAAAGATAAACACGGTGGCGCATTACTACATGTTTAAGTGATAAAATTATGTAGTAAACTGAAAAAGGTGACAATAACATCTCAACTACATATATACAAAATACTAGTATTTTAAAAATAACTATACATACCTGTCGGGACAGGATACCGGGCGCTTAGCGTAGTAACCTATATGTGTCACTGTCACTCTATTGTCGCTCATTCTGGAGCCCCTCAGGCATGGTTTACAGCGTGGATATAACGGGCGAGAAGAATAAGACATCACACCACAATATGATTAGTTTTATTACACTTGCCAACAGTTACATTACAATGTGATTAGGGATGATATTACACTACTCTGTATTACACAATATTAACGGGGACCGAGTGTTCCGCAAAGCTACGAACGCTTCGATAACTAATTCGATACCCAAACCGTATAGTGACCGTCCCAGTCACCCTTCGGACATAACGTCCGTCCGAGGTGCCGTCCCGAAGTAGAGTGACCGTTCCAGCCGCCAGCCAAACGTAAAGTGAGCCTCCGTCGTCTACACAGCTCAATATAATACCTCACGCCCGTCCGCCCTACCGCTCGCTCACAACAGCGCCCCTAGCGGACGACCGTGCAACTAGATTCAACTCAACTCAACTCTCATTGGCTAACGTCACTTCCCGTCACTCCCATTACATGTCTACCAATCACGAAACGATGTTAGCCTGCGTTACACAAGAAACAGTGCCACTTCCGTTTCTGGTCCACCGAATTTAACTATGTGGCGTCTAAACTAAGTAGCTATAATCTAAGCTGCCGATATACCTATACATGATTAATACACTAAGAAAAAATAATACATAAATAAAAAATAAAAAAAAAAAATTTATTGACATTCTAGATTAAAAATACATAATATATAAGTTACAACAAGACAAATAACAAGACAAAAGAAATAAGAATTAAAAACCAAGGTAGGTACTTATATACTATGTACATATAATTTTTCTGTCAATTGGGATAGGCTCAGCTTAATGCCGCGTGAGGGGATCTCGCGCAACGCTGGTTTTCAGCCTATCCCATGCTCGATCGGAGATATTAGTCGAGATTAACAAAAAAAAAAGTAAATAACGATACATATGAGTAATTAATGTTTGTAAGAGATGTTGGGAATAATTTTTTTTTTTTTATACTAAATAGGCCTACGTTTGACCACATCCCACCTGATGGAAAGTGAAAATGCGGTCGACGATGGATCACGTATGACGATGATTCACTCGTGCCTTGAAGAATTTGTATTTGTATGAAGAAAATTGTATGCAATGACAGCTCAAGTGGCAAGAGTAGCGTTTAGATTACTCTTGACAGTGGGACTAGAGTTGCTAGTCTTATGTCAATGTCAAAGTGTGCTCGGGTCGTTGAGTTAGATATATTCGTGTGCATGTGATGATAGCCATTTTAATGTAATGCATTGTTACTTTACGCCTTAACCGTTTAGGCTGGAATTTAGGTAGGGGTAGTCCAGTGTCTGGATGATGCTCAACACATCAACGCTTTTTTTTTGGGAAATAGAATAGAATAATACTTTATTGCATACCAACATAGGCGGATTTAGGGGGGGGGGGGGGGCAGGGGGCCAAGGCCCCCCCAGAAGCATTGTAGAGTTACGAATTTAGCACATATTTCATGGTAAAGATTACAATTTTTTTCTCGGCGCTCGCAGCAAACTGCTCGCGCACTTATTATTGTGAATGTTTAAGCTTTCTAACAGCTAAGAGCGAGCAAAACACACATTTTTTGTAGTAAAAATTGTAATATTTTTGCCCGTCCGCACCTTGCCCCCCCCCCCCCCCCCCCCAGAACCAAATCCTGGATCCGCCTATGCATACCAAAATACAAGAATAAATAGTTATGAACATAATATGACTAACATAAAACAAGAGGTAAACAATCGGCGGTCATAAAAAATAAAAATAATAAAAAAATATTATGAAAAAAACTACTATAACAACTATTCTTTGAAATATGTGTTTTTCATTACCTATTTATTTCATTTTTAATTGCAGATAAAAGGTATGGTCCGCAATCAAACAACAATAGAAGAGTGGATACTAGAGAAAGCGAAATCACGTCGCACCGAGCAAGGGTTACCACCTTTTGTGTTCCCTTACAACATTGGTGTCAGAAGAAACTTAGGGCAGGCCCTGTACAGCAATACTGATGGGATACATTGGCCTTTGAGGGAAGGATGCGGCCCTTATGACCTTACTGTAAGTTACTATAATTATTTTATAATATCTACAAGTATTTTGTTCCCTTAAAATAGGCCTGGCCCTGTTCAGCAATACTGAAGGAATACTTTGGCTTTTAAGGGACGGGGATGCGTTCTTTAAGGGACGCGGCCCTCATGATAGAATAGAAAATTCTTTATTGTTCACACAAATACAATAATATAGCTTAAAACTAAGATTACACAGAAATAAGTGTGATGATCGTAAGATGTAAGTTACTATATTTATATATAGGTAGACATAATATGTTGCGGTTAGACCACAGTGTGGTTACACCTACATTTAGCCAACGGTGACTGGCTACACCTAGGATTAACCTGCTAAACCTAGGTGTAACTGTGTGAGTGCGAGGCTTACCTCGCAAAAGAAGTAAAGTCTTAACTTCATTGTGAACAAAACTCTTGATGAATTGATCATTCAATCATTTATCATCATTTTCCTGCCCTTATCCCATATTATTAACATAGAGTCGGCACGACACATTTCCCTCCTCCATTCTACTCTATAATCCATCTTCATTTACTCCCCTTGCATGCATATCCTCATTCACACAGGTTATCCAAATCTTTTTGCGGATGCCCCCTTTCCCGATTACCACCTCATTAATTATTCTTTCATTTATTCATTAATGTAATTCCAGCGGGAACAGATATCCCAGAAGCTTGAGAAGCGTCTCCGTTCCCGTCTGTACTCCATAGACAAGCCGTACGGTGGTGCCCGTTGCCCTGTATACCTTGCCCCGCGAGCGTCCGTGGGTGCGCCGGCGCCCTGCGCCCGCGACCACACGCTGTCCCTGCGGGGAGGGGACGCCGTGCGAGTCACTACTGCCACCAGGTAAGAGAGGCAAACGGCACTGCGCTACCAATATCTGGTGAGTATACCAGCAGCTCGAACTAAGCGATTCGCTTCGACTTTCATTATGAGAACGGCGAAGTTATGGAACTCGCTACCACTCTCAGTGTTTCCCGAATGCTATAACGTGGGTTTGTTTAAATCAAGAGTGAAAAGGTTCTTACTGAACAAGCGTGCTACAACTTCGACTGCATCGTCAGCTACCAACAGGTGAGATTGCGGTCAAACGCTTGTTTAGTCCGCAGTCCGCTATAAAAAAAGAAGATTACATAACATTTTTTGGTTTTGAGGTCGGAATGCGAGTGCTGAACACATGTTGTGTTTTGTCAAAGGATTTTTCCATACAAAATTAATTTCAGGTACCGCCGCAGTTAATGTGTTAACATCATAATAATAGAGATGTTGCGTAAAAAATGTTTTTCCATCAAGTAGATTTAAAATATACTAGCTGCGCCCAGCGGTTATACCTGCCTTGTTTTATGGTCTATGTGTTACTCCATGATCTATGCTATCTCTGTACCAAATTTCAGCTCAATCGGTCCACCCGTTGAGGCATGAAAGAGTTACAAACATACATCCTAACATTCAGATATACATTCTTACAAATTTTCACGTTTATAATGTTAGAAAGATAATTTGATTTCAAGGGGTTTGAAGATCTTTGTTTGAAACGTGACATACTAGTAAAAATATCCATCTAATATTTTTAAAATGTAATCTCAGCGACCTGAAACTGCAACATATAGGTTCGCCA